>CALNHX010000646.1:0-303311 GCA_940337035.1 Agriotes lineatus
GTGTAGAAAGCCGTAATTTTAAATCAAAGTCTATTTGACAAGGAATTTGAAAATTATAACTAGTCGCTATTAATATAATTAGCAATGGAAATTTGTCCCAATATTTATGCATCCATTATTAAGAATTTTTATCTATCATATCACTGGGTAGTTTTCATATTTTCCCCTTGCGTGATGGCCTTTATCCAGCCACAAACATTTTCCATATTTGATGGAAATTCGTGATTTTTCCTATCACTAGTTCCACTGGAAGGAATGTAACAAGACATTTTCAAAAATGTGTCCACCAAACACAAATTTATAATTTGTAACGTCAAATTGTGTCAACTGGCGCCAATGGGCAAAATGTGAACTATTGTAATAAATGTCAAAACAGGCTAGCTGGCAGGATTTGTATATGTACGCAGGCGACGCTTAAAATGGATGCAATTTACTCTAACGAGGAAAGGGAGTTCAATATTAAAACTTTTTATGCTGGCAATAGTTTATGCAGAGTTAGGGACTTATTCTCGATGCAATTTCAAGATAGTCCCATTCCAACAATTGCGACAATACAAACTTATGTGCAGAGATTCGAAATGATGGGAAGTGTAGCAGCTAAAGGAAACAAAGGTAAATAATTAAGTTCATACAGTGTATGTGTTCATTGATACTATTTAAATGTATAATATTGTAGATAATCGACAAAGTCGAAATGATGATTTAGAGGAAAGGGTGCGTGCAATGTTAATCATGAATCGGTATTCAAGAAGCATAATTTGAATTTGAACAAGGTTACTGATCATGTGTGTTTTAGAAAGCTCCGATATAAAAGTCAAATTTGGGCCGTATCGAGTGGACTGAGATTAATATGCGAAGCTAAAAATCCAACCAGGAAAACAAGAGGTATGATTATAATACAGCTCTAAATGAGATTAGTTGAGGTTACGAACAGTGCTATTAAGGAGGAAAACTGCATGCATTAACAGATAAGAGATTAGAGAACCAACAAACAAGAGCGATCCAGGGTCACGCTCAAAATTTATAGGATAGGCAACACATTGCACGTGGAAGAATCATAGTAGTCTATATCAGAACTATTAGAAGCTCAAGTTTTCGCACAAAGAAAGGATGTTTCCTTCGAGGTGTTGAACCGGGAGACGCCCTTAGCGCTGGGAGAAACCACAAAAACGCTAAAGAGAAACCGAAACATAGGAAACGAAATAATATAAAATGAGCACCACCGAAGAGATATCAGATATTGATAAAAGGAAAAGAGAGAAAGGAAATGACAGTAACGATGACGAGGAACTTTTTAGAAGAAATAAAAAAATTACCAGAACCCCGACAAAACACAAGCAAAAAAGGACGATAAAATTGATAAGATACTAAACATGCTACAACAACTAACAATAGATGTAAATCAAATTAGGATTGACCAGATTAAATATAAAGAAGAAATAGATGAACTGAAGTAAGAAAATTAACAAGTACAGAAAGAAAATTAGATAATAAGAGAGGAGAACAGAGAGATTAAAAAGCAGATACAGCAAATGAATGAGAAACTTGAACACTCAGAGAAGGAGAAGAGAAGAGAAAACATAGTAGTCCATGGTTTAATAATAATAATAATAATAATAATAATAATAATAATAATGGTCTTTATTTTCCCAAAATAAAAAAAAAGCATATTTCTTAATAACTATATTTAAATGAGGCGAAGTTCAGCCTCAGGTATACTGAAGCTGCTCTGCCACTTAACCTCTTTCAAAAAAAAATTAAACAATAGAGGTAGACTTATATATTTGTATCCAATTAAACTTAATTTAAAGCCGCACATAAACTATTAATTTGAGAAAACAAAAATTATTGTTTACTAAACATGTCCAAAAACATGGTTTTTCTAAGTTTAGCCACAGTCATAGCCTTATAGTCATTTGGTAGTTTATTTAGATAAGGCGCTATTGTATATGAGAAGGATCGTTTGTACATGTTTGTTCTATGAGGTGGAATGCTTATAAGTCCTCGGAAACATAAATTTAAATGATGAACGTCTGTTCGAAAATTGATTTTGTTAAATAAGTATTGTGGACTTTTTAAAATTAGAATTTTGTAATAAAAGATAACAGCATGTAGATGACGTCTGTTGGACATATTCAACCATCTTGCAGTTGTCAATCTATTTGATATGCGATATACTGTCCTGGGCACTCCATATATTAACCGCAAACAAGCATTCTGTAACCGCTGAATTCTATAAACATCTTTCTGATCTATACACGGCCCATACACAACATCGCCATAATTTAGATGTGATAGAACTAGTGAGTCACAAAGCATTTTTTTAACACGAGTGTCTAAAAATTCTCTATTCTGATAGATAATCCGTAGATTGTAAAATCCTTTTTTTATAGCTTGGTTAACGTGAGATTTAAATCGTAGATCTTTATCTAGTATTAGCCCGAGGTTCTTTGCTTCTGTATGAATTTCCACCCTTACACCATCTATCTCAATATTAATATCCCTTAAGAGTGATTCATAGATGTAGGGGCTACATATTAACAGAGCTTTGGTTTTATTTGGATTTAATTTTAAACGGTGCCTTGATACAATATTCGACAGTGAATGTAAATCATCGTTTAGTTTCCTGCATGCGCTTTCTACATCTGACCACTGAAAAGATAGATATGCTTGGGTGTCAATCGGCGTAAAAGTGGGAATTCACATATCGAAGCTCGGTTTGAAAATTTGATGTATAGATAGAGAAAAGTGTAGGGCTAAGAGCAGAACCCTGAGGGACACCAGAAGTAACATTAAGATATCTTGAAGTGTGATTTTTATGTACAACTGCTTGTTGACGATTTACTAGGAAGTTTTTGAAGAAATCTGTAGCTTCTTTAGAAAGTCCGCAGTACTGTAGTATAGACAGCAATAGCCCATGATTTACAGTATCAAAGGCTTTTGAAAAATCCAATAGTACAACAACTGAGGCCATTTTGTTATCATATGCACTAAGTAAATCGTCAGTAACTTTAAGCAGTGCACTTGTACAACTGTGTCCCCGCCTGAACCCAGATTGTGTTTCGGGCAACAGGTGGTTTACTTCTAAAAATATCTTAGCTGAATGTTAATCAATTTTTCTAAAATTTTAGAAAAGACGGGAAGAATAGATATGGGACGTAAATCTTTGAATTCTTCTGGATTATTTACTTTACTTATCGGAACGATATAAGCTTTTTTCCAACTAGAGGGGACCTGAATGCATCTAACCAGGATGTTGAGACTAAAACCAAGATAACATATAAAATGGAACAAACATTATATCTAATGAAATTCGAAAATTATGAAGATAAAATAGAAATAATGAAGAATAAGAAGAAATTAGCCAGCAACATAAGTGAGAAGATATACATAAATAATGATTTAACAAAACAAGAAAGAGATATAGAGAAAATAATAAGATAGAGGGCACAGGATGAAAGAAAACAAGGAAAGCGGATCAAGATTGGATACCAGAAACTAATAATAAATGGAATATTATGGAAGTGTGTTAAAGAAAAAAGGGTGCTAGTACAAGTGGATGACAAAATACGGCAGGCAACAAGAGACACAAAAAACTAATAAACAAAGAGGACGGATACCTGATGACAAACGCGGCAAAGAATACGGTCAAGAGTAGCAACACAATAGAAAATGGAAGTAAGAAGAAGACGAGAAAAGACAAAGAAGAAGTGGATACTAAAGGGAAAATTTGGAAAATAGGTACATAGAACATCAGAAGTTTGACAGGAAAAGAAAAAGAACTGGAGGAAGAATGCGAGAAAGCAGGGTTGGATGTACTAGAAATAACAGAAACCAAAAAGAAAGGAATTGGAGGAATAGAAATGGATAACGGGCATATACAGGGTGTATTAAAACATGCGGCTAATAATTACACCACACAATTCTACGTTGAAAAACAAGCAAAAAACTCGAATACAATTTTAGTGTTAACTCTATGGTTAAGGAGTTATTAATGATCAAACTTTGAAATTTTTTTCGACTACAGTTGAGGAATAGATTTAAATAGTTTCAACAACACATAATTCAACAATTAAAATAAGTAATCTACTATAAATTATAACATTTTGGTAATTAGTTTACGTATAATTTAATATTTAAGAATGCAAAATCTTAGCGATTTATAGTTTTGGAAGACGTTGCAACTATGCATAAAAAATTCATAACTGGATGTATTAATGTCATTTTTGACACTTGTAAAAGTCACTTTTCTTTTCGTAAAACCTGCTTCACTCATTATTTATTAGTTATTCCCTGTTATCATGCTCGGTAGACCATTCACAGTTGGGCACCAAATTAGCAATGCTCTACTCAGAACCACAAACCTAAGAGATAGAGTAACAAGGTCAACACATCACAAAGACACACACCTCATATAATGGTTGCTGCGTAAGCACCAAATGCGCGCTCCAACTCTGTTTCCTCAATCCGGGGTAAGTTGAGCATTATACCGCCAGATGCCAGCGCATAAAGCACCGGCCTCTACACCGCAAGCGAAATGAGATTACATATAATAGATACATACACACATAGTCTAGTATGTAAATATTGACTGTTCACTTTACTTAAATATTTGCGCCCTGCTGACACAAAAAGTTAGTTTACCATTACAGAGTTATGCCGCAGGTAAAATATTGTAAGTTAACAATGATACGCATTTTCTATAACAAAACTGACAAATACATATTTACTTCAAAACAATTTTGTACAGAAATATGGCATCGCTGACTTCCAAAGACTATAAGTATACCGCAAACACAGCGTGAGACAAACCATTTAACTGCAAAAAACGTTTGTCCTACATCAAGCGGCCGAAGTTTCCAGACTTTACTCCATAATAACTGTTGAATAAAATTTCCAGAATTTGAATGAAACGCAGCACTAGGGATGCTACATATACAATCTATTTAAAAAAAAATATGAAGCCGATTACATTGAATACAAAATGGATATCCCAAATAAACCTAATGATAACCCAGCCTGTGATTGTGGAGTAGCGGAACAAACAATTTTCCACACAAATGAAGAGTGCCCAACCGGAAGACTAGGGAGACCAGTGATTTTGAAGGATATAGATACAAACACACGGTTCACCGAATGTGCCAACATAACCAAGACATACTTTTTTGGTGCCATCTCTTTCTCAAGCAAAAGAATGTATATTATGTATTTATCTTTGTTTCAATTACGCTGCCACCCCTAAAGCAAGAGCACCAAAATTTAAATTGTCAAGTTGTTCTCTGAATGATGTCATTTTTAGCAGTAGTCTATTATGATATGTTTTATCGGAAAAGGTCCGATAAAATATATCTTAAATTGTCACTTATAATACCATGAGTAGTCAAAGTTATGTCGAATATTTTTGCTGTGGTATCACGAATGTCCATTGCGCTTAGGTTTGGTTAGGACGAGTGCGCTAGCACGAGTCTTAATCCTAAGCGCAATGGACATGAGTAGTGGTACCACCGCAAAAATATTTTACTTAACTTTGACTAAGAATGGTATTCGAGGGACTATTCAATGAACCAAACTACTTTTACAAATTAGTTTTCAATAAATCTAGCAACAAACTACTCAATTTCTATAGTAACAGAACACTAATATTGACCTTTGAAAATAACTTTTGTTTAAAATATTGACTATACCACTAGTGAAAATTGTCGATTATTTTCACTAGTGAAAATTGTCATAAAATATTCACTATACCACTAGTGAAAATTGTCGATATAGTTCAGGCTAATTGGTGCAAATAACAAAAATACTAAATTATGATTGGTTAATAGTTAACATGAAGGGGGTGAGTTGAATAGTCAAGATAATATGTCAAACTGACACTAAGGAGTTATGTATTTTCAATTAATTTCAAACAAATACATTATAACCAATAGGTTATTACTAGTTTACATCTTTTGGTAAAGGCTATGCATATTAGAATCTCTAATGCATTTTTAATACTACTTGCGCTACCTGTGGTAGGCAATGCAACTCAAGAATGAAATGAAATGTGTAATTAAGACGTTTTTGTAATACCTACTTGTTAAAGATTTCTTTAAAGACTGTGTACTATTACTGTGTTCGGAAAGGTACCTCTGACAGCTCTGTTTCCTCGAAATCGTTCATTCATCTCACTTTCACCCGCCCCGATGGCTATTATCGATCTCTTTCTGCGAATGATTTCGAAGAAACAGAGCTGTCAGAGGTACCTTTCCGAACGCAGCTTATGTAAGCCACCTCTTTACGGCCACAGGTCATAAAAAGTGTCCATGAAGACCACGGCCTGCTAAATAGTGTGTCAAACGTCAAAGTGACATTTGTCACACAATTCATCAGCAAGCAAGCCTTCAACATATAAACAATACTTCACATAGAAGAAGGTGCAAAAAAACTGCTATAACTCCTGAACATACGCTATAATAACTTGCTCATTCACAATCTTAACGTCTTTAGAAATATCTTCATCATTTTCTACAGATGCCATAACTTTCCAGCTGGTTACAACTTAAAACTGCTTACAGCCTACACAAAATTGGAAATAAATGACATTTATAAGCAACAGTAGCAACATTCTATGCACTCTCAATCATTCTAAAATGTTATTACACAAATCTAGCGTTTTGATGAAACTAAATTACAAAAGGATAGGTATGACCGAATTGTATGTAGTTATTACAAAAACTATTGTACAATACACATCCGTTAGGGCCTTTACTGCCTCGCCAGTATTATTCAACTCGTTCTTCGGGCTCGTCTCACAAACTCTCTGACTCGGCCGTAAGGGCTATCCTAAAGGACTTCTACTGTAAAATACTATTACAGTAAAGCAAAATGCGGATTGTCCACAAACTTTAATATATGTTTTGGCTTTTATGCTTAATTATTCCGAGTAACTCTTTATTGTAAAATTTAATGTAACTTACCGATGAAATGAGACAGTAGAATTACTTTTCTGTGGGACACCACACATGATACACTTCAGCACCTTGACTGTAATTTGCAAGTAATGTTTTTCAAAGAAAAATACGAATGTAGTGTCTTGCAATTTTGAAGAAATCATTGCATGCAATATAATAACTTGATGTGGAAAACATAAAATGCACACCGGTTTTTTATGCCACAATAAATATTTGAGTTTGACATTTCATGTATTATTCATAACAAAAGTGCAATAATCAAAAACATTTTTGAAAAAAAAAGACGCATGCTGTGTTCTATATCTAGGGTGCTGTGCTGGTAATCGCAACAAGGATTGAGTAAGTATATTCGTATGCTGTATTACAGAAGAAGATAGCACGAAAAACGAATGTTACATATCTTGGCACATAACCTTATTTAATATAATAATGCTGTAGCCCTACTTGTATCTACATCCTTCAAAATCACTGCTGGAAACCAGGATAACGATATGGGGAGCTTCAGAAAATGTCAATCAGTAGCCAGCCACATCGGACCTAGCCTTGAGTTTTGTACTAGTTTGTTTTACTTTCACATATTTTGTACATCAGATTTCTGCCTTACCTATACCCAAACTAAAAATTGTTTTATGTTAATCTTACTTCAATTAAAAATAGTTAACAGCCCATGTCTTGAGATGAGTTATAGATACTTTAATTGTATAAAGTTCAAATTATCTCCAACACATAACGCTAATGTTCAAGAGATAGGTATATTGTTTTGAATAGTAACGTTCCTAACAGTTTTGAATGATTCATGTTTTACACCTGCTTTATTACTGCAAAGTTTGCAATAGTTTTAACTGTATCACTAGAATCCTTTGGGTTTTACCAGGTACTTTTGGCTTAAATTCACCTGTTCTGAAAGATTTGTTTTTCCTGTACTATGTTGAAAACATTGTAACGTAACTTTTCAGTAAAACTAAATTTTGCCGGTAAAATATTCATCCCGTAGTACTGTAATCACCCACCAATTGCCAAAATTAAAGGGGGAAAATGCAGTATCGTGGACCATTCTAATAAAACACCTTGAAATTGTTCACGCAGTTCTCTTTGTAACAGCAGCAGCAGCAATTTGAACTACCATTCCTGGAGCTAGTAATATAGATGGGTCCTAAGTACACATAAATCTTAAACTGCAGCTAACCTAAAATGATTGCTCCTGCACATGAGGCATAAGTGGTCTACGATACTGCATTTTAGCCTAATTAAAACAATTACTTGTACTCACTGAAGTGTATTAATACAGTGCTTGTACAGTACAAAACGCTACTTACCCAGTGTTTGCTTGAAGATTCAAATTTGACATTAGGTTGCCTTTAGGTGTCGCTCAGCTTCGTGTCTTCAACATCCCCCGTTTTTTGCACACAAGTCATGCATTTGCTGTTCACAATTCTATTTAGTAAAATGCAACACAATTGAGTATATTTGTCACAGAACAATACCTAATATTTGTTTTCATTTTGTTAGTTATATAAACATGGCCATCTAGAACAGTGATTCCCAAAGTAGAGTAACTTACTGTCAGTGTTGCCATCTCATATTTTACGCGATCGGTAGCTTTTTGCGCAAAATTTCGGTAGATCCCAAAAATTTTCGGTAGACATAATAAAATGTGTTTTGTAGTTCCTACTTACATTTTTGCAATAGCTAAGTTTCAGTAAACCGGCATTTAAAAATTTACATACATTTATATTTCACTTTCTAATTAAATAAACAAAATTAAGACAAAAAACCAAATTCTTTTATTAGGACCTATGGAAAAATACACTAATTTACTTAAAACACTATTAACCACTAATTCATTTATACAATTACAATAATATATACTACTAGTGAGTCACCCGAACTACGCTACGGTTCGCTAAATTAAGAGAGATTCATTAATATAAATTTAAAAAAAGGATGCACCGGGCGGGAATCGTACCTGGGCCGTCCGCGTGGCAGGCGAGGATTCTACCACTGGACACCGGATGCTTGGTTGAATAAAGCGCTGCTATGATAGTATATAAACATAGTGAATTACCAGAGCTAACAGCTGCCGCACCGCAGCCCCGGCCACAGATGTGTCGCTCCGCTACTACACGATTTAATTAAATTACAACATTTTCGTACTTTTTTTGAAAATAAAAACCGACCTACGATCTATTTTAAGCCATCATACAACTTAATCGGGTCAGTATCTTCGGAGGAGATAGCGAACAAACATACAAAGAGAGCAACGATTTTATGTTATAGGATATGAAAAAAATTAAAATGTTTACGTATAGAATATGACTATAAAAATCCGACATAATAATTTCCATTGCTTGCTTGCTTGCTTGCTTGACGCCACTTTGAGAGCGAACCCGTGGGCCGAATTGGCTGATTTTGGTGTCAATCGACTCAGGGCGACGCAAGTAAGCCAGTAGTAGGGTTTTCAAATTTTTATAAGTGACTTTTTTTATGTGGATTTTCTAACCTCAAAATTAACTCGACACTCTTGTACAAATTGCATTAAATGAATTATTTCGCCCCCAATTTGGGTGCAGAACGCTAGTACGTATATAATAGTTCCTATTCTATTGACGTTCGCTACTACTATCTTTGTCGCCGCTTACAGAATACATTTGTTTAGTCATTTTCTGTAAGGATATTCTTATCAACAGCAAAATCGCCACACTTGTCCTGCCCTGTAGATATTTTTGTATGTAATAAACCACTAATTGTTGTTCTTGAAAACCTATTTCTCGAACAAATTAAAAAAAACAATTTAAAAAAACAAAAAAATAAATTCTTAAAAGTTCTCTAATATAAAGAGTTGCTGATGCTTTTTTCAGTTTAAATAGTACTCAAGAAACATTTTACGTATGATTATATGGTGTAGCAAAAATTCGGTAGAAACAAGGGTCGTTTCGGTAGATTTTAAATGAAATCGGTAGAGCTACCGAAATATCGCTAGGGTTGGCAACATTGGTAACTGTATAATAGGAGAGTAAATCAAACGAGGTAAGAGCATATGATTGGTTGGATCCAGTGGCGTAACTTCAAATTTTGGGCCCGGGGGCCGTGATCTTCACCAGGCCCCTTAATTGCCAAGTGTAAGTTCTATTCTTGCCAAAGCATTTTTGGTTATCATTTTTCAATTATTTTTTTTAATTCTTAACAGAAACATCAAAGCAAACTGAACAATAGCGAGATACGCGTTTTTTATTGAAAATAATAATAATAATAATAAATATAAATCCTGTAAGCCTACGCACTAAAGGAACAAACAAAAACATAATTATTTCCGCAATTCGGTACTTCCGTACATTTCGAGGTACAATTCAAAGTATAACCCAAGAATAAACCGTTTATTCTTGGGTATAACTTTGCTTTAACTGCTGATCTGCTAATCAAGAAGATATCTTCTAGACTTCTGATTAGCGAAAGATGTAATGATGTCTGATATATGAACATTTCTCGCTCTCGGCTCCTCAATAGAGATCAGTAATCTGAGATGACTGCAAAGTACCTACGTGCACGTGTAAGACGTGGTGCATCGGGTGTACAGAAATTATTTTATTTTAAATTTATAAGCTCAGGGCCCAGGGGCCGCTGCCCCCTTTGCCCCCTCGGTAGTTACGCCACTGCTTGGATACCATTTTGGAACGTAATATCCCATTGGAGCTCATAAATACGCGGCGGGCTTTGGATTTTTGAAATCAATGTGTGACATTAATTAATGTGTCAAAATTATTCAAAACTCGATTTTCGTAAGTGAAACGTAAAATATATTTCATTTTGTTATGACGGGCTGTTCTGTATGTGTGTGTCAGCATCGTTTAGAATAGTTATGGGCATAACCGGACAATTTTCATAACCGAATTATTTGCATTCGAATGATATTAATAACCGAATGATTATTTGAATAATCATTCGAATAAAATTTGGCTCTCGATTCATTTCGATTTCGCCGGTTTGCCGGTTACGCGGTTCAGCGTCATCTATATCGGCATCGTAACTTGCAGATAGCAGAGAAACTGGGTTAATCATTAATTATAATAATTGTATAAATGATTTTTATTTGATTTCTAAGGAGTTTGTGCAATAAGTAATTGTGAATATGAATGAAATATATCTGGATACACCTTTATTGTTTTCGATTGCTGGCGATTTATAATAATATAATAATAATTAATAATATATTGTTGTATTTGTATGAGTTTTGATGAAAATCAATGGTAACTTGGAAAAATGATAACATACTAAAAAACTTCTATCCCAACAATACTGTTAAATATAATTCCAAATACGGAAAATGATGTAGAAAATTTCACCACCTAAACCTGCATCATTTAAATTTTCAGTCCGGTATTTTAACAGAGGTTTTTACATTATTGGAGACTAAACTTTCCAATTATAAAACCAAATTTGAAAAAGATGGCATGCTGACTTTAGATGAGATGGAATTAACAAAAGTATGGTTTTTGTGTAACTATAAATGCTTTATTTTGCAAGACTTGTACTTCAGTACCTATTCCAGCAGGAGCTATAAAGAGAAAGGTTGAACAATAGAGATAATGAGGGAGAATTATTGTGTTAAATATAATATTTAATGTTTGAGAACTCAGCGTGTTATTAATAACACGAAATAGGTACCTATCCAGTTTTACTGGCTATTTTGCCAGTACTCTTTTTAAAGTGAATGTATACAATTTGTGAAATATACAGGGTGAGTTTTTTTTCATTATCACTATAGGGATCTCGGAAACCGTGAAAGATAGAAGGTTGGTTAAATGGAGAAAGAATTGCAGTTTTATGAGCTTATTCGAGATGTGCTTTTGTTTCTTTGAAAAAATCCAAGGCCTACTAGATACAAGCAAAATATTAAAATTACTTAATTTCTTAAAGTCGGTCTAGCGCCGTTATTATTGAAAATAGAAAAAAAATAATAAGAATAAAAGTTTTAGCTATTTTTACGGTGTTTATCGTACACTTATTAGTTTTCTTCTAGCTTTCATAGTTTTTGAGTTATAACATTAAGTTATATTTTTTTAAATAGCAATCATAGTTGGCTTAGACATTTCTAAAAAGAGCTCACTTTTCCGCTTAAAATGACAAGGTTTTTTATACCTATTTTGACAAATAATTCTTTTATAATAATTCTCGTAATAAGAAAATGACGAAAACAAAAACTATGAAAGCTGGAAGGAAATTAATAAGTGTAAGATAAACACCCTAAAAATAGCTAACACTTTTAATCTTATTATTTTTTCTATTTTCAATAATAACGGCGTTAGACAGGCTTTAAAAGATTAAGTAATTTTAATATTTTGCTTATATCTAGTAGGCCTTGGATTTTTAAAAAGAAACAAAAGCACACTTTGAATAAGCTCATAAAACTGCAATTCTTTCTCCATTTAGCAAACGAGATATGCTCTTTTTATAAAAGTCTAAGCCAACTATGATTGCTATTTAAAAAAATGTAACTTAATGTTATAACTCAAAAACTATGAAAGCTAGAAGAAAACTAATAAGTGTACGATAAACACCGTAAAAATAGCTAAAACTTTTATTCTTATTATTTTTTTTTCTATTTTCAATAATTACGGTGCTAGACCGACTTTAAGAAATTAAGTAAATTTAATATTTTGGTTGTATCTAGTAGGCCTTGGATTTTTTCAAAGAAACAAAAGCACATCTCGAATAAGCTCATAAAACTGCAATTCTTTCTCCATTTAACCAACCTTCTATCTTTCACGGTTTCCGAGATCCCTATAGTGATAATGAAAAAAAACTCACCCTGTATAATGTTATGGCTAAGTACTTAAAGTTTTCGACCAGTTACAATTTCTTCTTGGTTTATTTGACTGAGATTATTAACTAAAATGTGTTTCTCAATTACCATTTGTATAACTAGGCGGGGAGGAATTTAAAATAAAAAGTTTATACAGGGTGTTGAAAAAAAGGGTAAAATATTTTACCCACTTATAGATCTCGTCAATACAAACAAAAACGTCCTAATAAACATGGGTCCGGAAACGCTTTGTTTCCGAGATACAGGGTCTTAAAAGTTTTTTTTAATTCGTTTTTTTATGTCATCTAAAAAGGCCTTGAGCGATTTTAATTAAATTTTTAGAGTTTATTTATAACTTTATGAGGCATCTTTTGGACCTATTACAATTGAAGTAGTAATTCCAGGGGCGTGCCCAGGGGGCATAACGATTAGGTTTTTGCACAAAAAAATAACGGCCACGAGATTTTTTGCACTTTTTATATTTTTTTTAATAAAGCAACTAAAAATGCAACTTTTTTGTCTCCTGAGATTTTTTCAGATATCGCTTCGTTTTCAAGAAAAAAATTAAAGCCCATATTTTTGCACATCTCTGAACATGTTAAGACAAAAACTAAAATGCTTCAATATCTAAAAACCCCTTAACCGATTTTAGTGAAACTTTGAAGGTTTACTAGTGCTATTAATAATCATGTTTTGGCACACTTATATTTAAATTATTTATTCCAGGGGCGGCTAGTTTTTTGCTTGAAAACTTTAACACTCTGTATCTCAGAAACAAAGCATTTCCAGACCCATGTTTATTAGGACTTTTTTGTTTGTATTGATGAGATCTATAAGTAGGTACGATATTTTATCCTTTTTTTCAACACCCTGTATGTACAATTTTTGTTTGAACGTCCTCTATAACCCTCAGAAATTGGTCGGTCGAGTTATAGGACAGCCTGTATACTCTTATATCAAAAAACATAAGCGTAGCTATAATAGGTCCCCAGGCCTCAAAACTAAGTAACTATGTAATAATATTAAACCTAATTTATCTAAGCTTGTAAATGTGTAGATTTTGTCATTTAGCAAAAAAATACTTTGAAGTTTTTGCAAATATGAGCTTTATTAATCTGTCGGACACTGAACTTGCTGCAGTGGAAGTTCATCCATTTTTTTATTATCTATTTCGGTTCCGTTTCCAATCGCAGTTGCAAAATACACATGTTGTTTGGCTGGAATTACAATATAATACTTAACATATCTTAAAAAACAAGAATTTAGTAATAAATCTGTACCTACATTATTATTTCAACTATACAAAATGTCGATTATTTCATCTAACTAGAACTATAACCAGATAAACAATGAAGCTCAAACAGGCATTCACAATACTAAATTGATTTAGTCGACTATGAACTAACTTCACAGTATGGATCCCTAAATGTCATCGTTTGCTCTACTCATATAACGACAGATCAATAAAAAACAATTATAGCAGGCTGTGATATGTGTTATACGTTTGGCAGTACTGAAGTGTATTGTCAGTCTATGTCAAATTCGAGATTTGCAGGTTAAGTTTCACGCCAGTCTGTGTCAAACAACCATATATCTAATACTTACTATATTGCTAGCGGCTATGAGTGGGAAACTTACCAAGGAAGTGAGACAGACAACCAACTCTTCAATGTATAAAGGTGAGCGGTCCGCAAGAGCGGCGGCGTCGTCCGCCCAATGGGGAAGTGGTCAAGTTTAAAATTCGCTTCTAAAGGCGGAGTTCGAATTCCCGCGCATGCGCACGAGACGCGTTATACTCTAAGTGAGACTATGTCGGCGCCGTAATGTTTTCTAGCGTTCCGAGGCGATACTAGCAATATATGTGTATTATATATATGCAAACAACTAACAAAACCTAACCTACTAATCTCGAATTTGACATAGACTGACAATACACTTCAGTACAGCCAAACGTATAACACATATCACAGCCTGCCCTAATTGTTTTTATTGATTTTTCTGTATTATACAGTTACTCTGTCCCAGGGGTCTCCAAACTACGGCCCGCGGGCCAACACCAGCCCGCGAGCACCATCAATCCGGCCCGCGGTAGCCCTTGGTACTTAGTGGAGGGGTCAATGTGGCCTTTAGGCTAAAAAGTCTGGAGACCCCTGCTCTATCCCAAAGTACAGTCCCTGTATATAGATTACTAGAGTTGGGAAAAACACGGGATACATTATGGGCGCATTCAAACATTGTTTTGTGATTCAAACGACACAACCGTTGAGTGAGCACTGAGCAAGCGTTCAGTTTGAGAGATGTAGGTTTGCTGAATGGTCTTTTTCAATTTACGTTGAGCTAACTGTCAAGCTGTTTATTTTAACCTATAAATACAGCTCGGCTGCTCCATCGAAAAACACAGTATCCAACATTTTTTGTGAAATTGAGCTGTATGTTCATATGTAGATACTGTGTTGTCCCGCATCTTTCTAGCTAATCAAACTTGAGCTATCTATACTGGTTACCTATTTACAGCTACCCATAAACACAGTATCTACATGAATTTCTTCTGTTCTCCAATTCAAAACACAGCAAGTCATTATAATGCTCAAAAGAACCAAAGAAAACAGTATCTGGTAGTTACTGTGTTTGAGAAAAAACACTTAGAGCAAACTTTTTTGTCAAAATTCTGTGTATAACACAGTATCTACGAGATACTTTGTTTTGTTGCAGACATGCTCACTCAACGTACCTAGTGTTTGTTATTGGTGTGCAGGGCGGTAATTCATAAATTAAGGTTATTTTTATTGTTTTTGTATTTGTTTAAGTTGTCCAGCATATCTTTTTGATAAAAAAAAATCGTGTAGCTATCGTAAAAAAATAATAAAACTGTTCTTGTAGATACTGTGTAGAAAATTAATTTAATCCTCACTTCCGCCCACCCATTGGATTTCAAAACACAGTACCTACATTTTACCATGAAACTTTAGGGTTGCAAGATTTTTGGTCAGACAGTAAAAATTATACCTTAATACAGACTGCAAATATACGGGATTTAACTTTGGGAATGCATGCAGAGTGTGGGGCCATCGATCTAAAGTGTTTCCTTGTTTCCCACAATTTTACTCATTATCACATATAGGGCCGGTTGCAGAAAGCAATGTTAAGTCTGGTGTTAGCTAACGCGACGTCAAAGTGAACAAAAACGAATCAAATCTCAAATGCTTATGGTAACTAATAAGTACATTAGTAAACAAAATTTGATGCGATTTTGTTCACTTTGACACGACGTTAACTAACACCAGACTTAACATTGCTTTCTGCAACCGGCCCATAGTCTGTTCACTAAACACAAAAACATAAAGTGGCCTTTGATTTCTAAAATTTCATCACTGTACTTCCAAAATGCATCTTTTGTCTAGGAATGTACTTACAAAAAGTTACTAAAACAAATAGGTTAAGAGTGTGACATTTAATTAGCATCTGTCATAACTACTTTTAAGGATGTTAAACAAATACTGTGTTGGATACTATTGATGTAGCATTTATTAATAAGTATTTTTATTACATTTTATAAAAGTTCAGGCAGGAATTTCCAGAATAGTATGTACTTTGACACTGAATGAATGATATTTATTAATTGTCATTTTTAAATTCAAATTCGCCTTTATGCAGGTATGGAAACCTTTGCAAAACAAAATACAGAATCCCTAGCAAACAAATTTTACGTATATACCAACTTCAGAAAAATTTATATGTTTTTGTGTTTACTGAATGGCCTATACTGTGTTATTCGATGGAGCAGCCGAGCTGAATGTTGTGTTTTTGTGTTAAAAGTTACAAATCAACTATAATACGTAAAATAAATAATGTATTTACATTTTTATTCGAATTTCGAAATAAACCAATCTATTATGAGCGATGATACTATCAATAACAAATTAAAGTGTAGGTAATATCTTTATATTTTTTTCAAATGAAGGCGTAAACATTATTTGATGAGATTAGTAATATAAACTAAAGGGTAATTAGTGTAGTAGGAAAGTAGGTAATTATGTAGATACTATCTAACAATAATAACCTAATGATCTTTATTTAAATTTGTGTTGCGCGGTTTCTGATCAGTGAGCCGTTTTGAAATAAAATGGCGACCGCTACTACTGAGCGGCTAAGTGAGCGGTCGCGTTCAGGGTAATTTCACTCAACAGTTGTACAACTGTTGTGTCGTCTGAATGCGCCCAATTTGATTGGCTTGGATCACTTTTCGCAAGGCATGTGTGATTAAAGTGCCGTTTTTGCATATTTTGTAACATGTTACGACTCATAGTTTCACACATGCAAACCTAAATCTTAACTACATTGGCGGAATATTCCTAATAGTCGGCTCTAGAGATCCTAGGAATGGTCAATACTCTGAAAACTCTCCCATCAAAAGCAAGTTAGCAATGTTGGTTCCCATAACCTCTTTGTGCGACATATGTGAAACTTCTAATTTGGATCAAAAATGTATGTCAAATCAGGCTGTTTGCCCAACTCTTAGTAAACTATATACAGGATCTCTATCCCAAAGTAGAGTTCCTATATGTACTAAGAGTTGAGCCTTGACCATGTGATGTAGCAAAGATATATTTCATATATACAGAATAATAAATCAAATATCAATTAAATTATATTTATCGATCCCCTCTTGCAATAAATGCTCGACTGGAAAAATAAACAAATCTTGGCACATAATAACAAAAATATTTCCTAGCACTAAAGTAGTGTAATAAAGAAAATAGGTTGTACAAAAAAATATTAATAAATCTATAATAACAAGAGTAATAATCGTGATTACACTAATCAGAATGCTATTCTGCATAATGCACATAATACTAAATCAATCAATTAAATTGAATGTATCGACCCCCTCTCGCAATAAGTGCTCGAAAGGAAAACTAATCATAAATTTTGGCACATAATAATAGTAGTTTATATATCAAGGGCGCAAGGTAAGCGATTTCAGCCCGCGATGATAGTTTGCAGCCCGACCGAAGGGAAGGCTGTAAATCATCAAGGGATGAAATCGCTCTTGCGCCAGAGATATATAAATAATTTTATCCTCAACCTGAAAGACGTGGTGCGATTTATTTTTATACGTGAAGATTTTCCAACTATTAACATTAAAAATCATAATACCAGGATCTAATAAAAGCAAGGTGCATGGTCAACGTCAAAAATATGCCCCATTTTCAAGTCTGGAGAACAAACACATGTAGAAAATTACCGTCCTATTTGTATAATGTCTGTTTTTGCGAAAGTGTATGAATCAGTATTGTATAATAATATTTATAATCAAGTAAAAGAATTAATCGACATAAACCAACATGGTTTTTTGAAATGCAGATCCACAGCAACCAATCTTTGCTATTTCACCCAAACTGCATCGGAAACGCTGCAAAGACGAAATCAGTTAGATGTAGTGTACACGGATTTATGCAAAGCATTTGATAAAGTGGATTATTGCTGTCTGCTTATAATTTTATCGCAAATGGGCTTTACCATTAAACTTTTAAATCTTATTAAATCGTATCTGTGTGAAAGGAAACAGTTTGTTGAGTGTATGGGGTACAAATCAAATTTTTTTCTAGCTACATCGGGGGTACCACAAGGGTCAAACTTGGGTCCTTTATTATTTATACTATTCATAAACGATATGACCAAAAGTGTTAAATATTCTCACTGTTTATTATATGCCGATGATTTTAAAATTTTTAAAGAGGTTAGTACAGTTGAACATTGTCAAGAGTTACAATCAGATTTGGATACAGTGTATCAGTGGACCCAAAAGAACAACCTACAATTTAATATTAACAAGTGTTTTGTTGTAACATATTCGAGGAAAATCAATAGCATTAACTGGTACTATGATATCAATTCTGTAACATTAGTTCGTCAAACTGATATAAAAGATTTAGGTATTACATTTGACAATAAATTAAATTTCAATAAACACATAGAATTATTAATCAATCAATCCTATAAGACACTGGGTTTCTTACTACGCACATGTAAACAATTCACAAACGTAGATACTCTCATAGCATTGTTTAACTGTCTAATAAGGTCTAAACTAGAATATTTAGCAATAATCTGGAACCCCCTATACACCTACCAAATTGTTGCTCTTGAAAGAATTCAGTATAAATTTTTGCGGTACTGCTACTACAAAAAGACAAATTCTAAATGGGAAGGCAATTATAAAGATATAATAGATCTGTTTCAAATTCAAACACTTGAAAAAAGAAGAAAAAATTCAGATATAATTTTCTTATATAAAATCATTCATGGTATTTTGGATGCTCCACATTTATTGAGCTCAGTAAACCTTCATGTTCCACATTTAGGCACTAGACACGCTGTTTCTTTTTCATACAGCTGTCCTAGAACTAACTATCAAATGAATTCGCCACTCATACGCATATGTAAATATTATAATAACATTACAGCGGTATTAGATATATTTGAAGTGAATATGCAGAGATTGAAAAAAACATTGAAAACAATTGATTTTTGAGATGACACGTATTTCGTTTTGTTAATTTTTATAGTATTTAGTTATTTTTTTCTAATTTAAATTAATTTAATTATATTATATGTATATAAGTATACTCTTCCTATAATTAGGTTTAACCTGTTGGAAGGTGCTGATAATAAATAAATAAATAAATAAATTTCCGTAGCAACTACGTAAACATGGTCAGAAAAATTTACTTTTCCGCCCTCGGGCGAGAATGGTTTACTTTGCGCCCGCACATGCGGGCGGGAATAGGGTACTTTGCGACCGGTTGACGATAAATATTTTTATCCTATTATCCACAACCGGGCGCAAAGTACCCTATTCCCGCCCGCATGTGGGAGCGCAAAGTAAACCATTCTCGCCCGAGGGCGAAAAAGTACATTTCTCTGACCATGTTTACGTAGTTGCTACGGAAATGCATCCTGGTATTATGATTTTCAATGTTAATAGTTGGAAAATCTTCACGTATAAAAATAAATCGCACCACGTCTTTCCGGTTGAGGATAAAATTATGTCTATAGCTATGGCGCAAGAGCGATTTCATCCCTTGATGATTTACAGTCCTCCCTTCGGTCGGGCTCGAAACTATCATCGCGGGCTGAAATCGCGTACCTTGTGCCCTTGATATATAAACTACTATTCCTAACACTAAAGTAGCGTAATAACACCAATTAAAAATTTACAAGAAGATAAGAATACCAAAATCACTTTTCAGCTGCAATATTGTCGCAGGCTTCGATATCACTTACAGACCAGGTTTTATTTTGATATTTCACCTTAACCTTTCCATCGGACAACCATACTTGGCGGAATCTAAATAGATTAGCAGCATGTTGTTTGTTGTATAAAAACCCTAATTGAGAAGTCTATAAAATATAATAGACCATGAAATCATTTTTCGCGCCGCTTAATTGTTATCCAGTTATCCAATTATTTCTGGTCTAACCTGTATATTTTTATTTGAATTATAATCCATTGTATTTCGAATTATTTCAATTTATTAGTTCGCTCATTTCGTACCGATTCTGGAAAACCCAAAAACTTCCACGTGCTTATCGCGAGGTCGCAGCGTTCAGCTGTTTTTCGTTAGTGGCCGAATGCGCTAGGATTCTTTTCCTGCACCTCGACGAAGCAACTTGTTTCTAAACGGTCCCGTTCGTGCTTTTGTACGCTACGATGATTAATTTTGAAGAGCTGATGGTTTTGATTCAGGTACGATTGAGATTTTCTGCTTGCTATTCTTGTATTAATTATGTTTCTTTAGCTCTTAATCGACAGTTTTACCTGACTTAATTTTCAACACCGGCTAATGTCCTACCTAGCTTCTGCAATTTGGGAGTGGCTCGGCTTCAATTACGGGCGCATCCAAGGTGCTTTTAACCACAGGGTATAGCAACCCCCGGCCAGCATTTGCCTGTCAGCAACTTATGGGCGTTGGAGGTTCGAGATTAGTGTTACTTTTGTGGTGAATACCGCATTAAAAGTGGATGGTCTCCCTGCTTTCAAGCTGATTCCACTGGCTATTCCGGGACTAATATTATATTAAATTATCTTCGATACTTAAATTTATACTTTCCGTTATTACTAACATGTAAAGTTTAGACGCATACGTTCAATCAGTTTTAATATTTGAAGTTTAAATGCGTATACTTAATTACAATTAATATTGAAAGCTACAATAGATGTGTAATCAAACCTTTGTAAAAGGAACATTCACGTTTTTTGCCTTCAATAGCCTGAACAGAAAGGTTTTTTAAAATGACAGCGATACGCATATCACTCGATTTATTTGTGGTTACAATTAATTTAATAACCTGAAAGGGGTTCTTGATCTTGTTGCGTGTCGCAACCTTCAATTAATTTGTACATTTCCATCATTATTACATTTTTTATGACCAAAGTATTCTAATTATTTAATATTGAGTTACCATTATAGACTGCAAGACTATTTAGCGTTAATAAATAAATGCTAGTCACTTGTAGTTAGTTATATTATCCGAAACCATTTGGTTTCTGGCGCCCATTTGTTTTTTTTTGTCTTTGAAGCATTTCCAGGGTGATACAGTTGATAAGAATCTACGATCCAAGGCCGCCGAAATTGAGCTAGTTCGGCCTGTGCAATAACTTAAAATTTTTAGAGCTTTCGTGTAGTGCGTACTTTAAGGAGGTTAATCTGCGAATTGTCACTACCATTGATTATTTTAATTAATTAACCGCAGGTCAGCTTCTTTACCGTAACAACCACTAGCCCTCGGATTTGTTGATTTCCACAAGGCATTTGAAACTGTCGGTTAAATGCTATTATGAAAGCCCTACAGGAAGGCCGCGTCGAATATAGGTACTGAAAACTAATATATAATATATATAAAAATGCAACTATGACTGTGAAATTGCACTATATATTCAAATTAGAAGATTTTTAAGACAAGGTAACACCATGCCATCTAAGCTATTTATCATAGTTTTAGAGTACGCATTCAAGAAACTCGACTGGGAAACGAGAGGCATTACTATAGACGGAAAACAACTAAGAAATCTTAGGTGGGCAGACGATATAATGCTCATATCTGATTATTTTTGTTTTTTATTTATTTATTTCGTACTGAGCCAACAGCCGTTAGGCCAATTATAGGCGTCGTTGTACATTTATGGGGACTTCCAACCCCACTAACGACTGCCATGATGCTATTATGACATCCGGGATCAACACTGTTTCCGTGGCAGCCGTACCACGAGGCGCCGCGCCGGTAGAAGCAGCCGTGGAACCCACATGCAAGTTCTGACCAGAAAGAGGGTTGCTTAACTATACCGATCGAACGTGGAGGCTTGTTCAAGCTACACCACCCGGGACCTATTATCTTGGGGAAGTAAGATTGATATTGCAAGAATTGCAGGCTGTCTGTTCTAGTGTCGGTTTGAATACCAACTTCCCTAAAATAAAACGAAGGGCCAACTTGGTACCTAATTACCACTTCAAGGTCAATCAAAATGTTGTCGAACAAGTGGAAAAATAGACATATTTGGGAGATGAAATTAGAATCTCAAGAGATAATCAAACAAGCGAGCTAACTAGAAGAATATCTTTCGCCTGGGCAGCGTTTGGTAAACTCCATGATTCAAAAGCAACCTTCCAACTGGTAGTAGGAGAGCTGGTGACATTTTTCAGTGATCATTTAGTAAAGGCTTATTTTTTGAGAGAATATTTTTGGAGACATGTATTGGGTGATCCTACGGTTAGCGTGGATATCGATTGTCGTTATCTGACATATATCACAATGGCCATGAAAACATTTGTTGACAAAAGTTAGTTATAGACTTTGAAACAATAGAGTTTTTTTCAACCTCACAGCGAGTAAAAGTTATTCAAACGTACTACGAAAATGATCGTTCCATCAAAATAGTTATTTTCATGACAAGCGTCGAAAGTAGCAAGTATCGTGCGAGTGTTGATTAGACAAACGAGGGCGTAGCGAAGCGAAGCCCGAGTTGATCTAAAACACGAGCACAGATATTTGCACTTTCGGGCGAGTTATGAACACTATTTTTTAGACGACCACTCAAAGTAAATTCTATTTTTAAGAATTGTTTTTATTTTGCTTGCAAAATTGATCGTTATATTATTATTGGTACAATTATAAAAAATTAGAGTTTGTTGGAAGCAGAGCAACGAATAAAGCAAAAGCGTCTGGATTATTTGAATCACGGTCTGCTTAATTGTGTGACAAACGTCAAAGTGACGTTTGTCACACAATTAAGCAGGCCGTGATGAGGCCGTGATGTGAAAAACTTTGTGCCGTTACGATATGACTAGCACGATATAATATCGTGCTAGTGTATGAAATTGTCAACTTTCTGTAGTAGACTGCTATCGCGATAATGTTACTTTCATACCTGGTCGTCTAAAAAAACATTTCGTAAAATTCGAGACTACTTCGGTCAAAATAATCGTCCTAGTGAGTCATGAATCTGCAGAGTAGTGCGACGATTTGAAGAAACTAGATAGGTGGAAGATCGTAGAGAGTATCAGCATCATCGTACAGCTCATTAAAAAAAAATATTGCTGCCGTGAGTGTTAATGTGCGTGAACAACCAAGAACTTCAATCCGTCACCGGGCCCAACAATTGGGTATGACCTATGGCACTATGCAACGAATTTTAACATGCTAAGAGAATTTTTGAGGCCTAAATTGGATGAAATGGATATGAATCAGCAAGATGGCGCAACATCCCATACAAGCCATAAAACGATTGCTTTATTGCGCTCAAAGTTCGACGATCGCATCATTTCCAGAAACTGTGAGGTGAATTTTCACCCAGGATCCTGTGATCTTACTCCTTCAGATTACTTTCTTTTGCAAGTATTTGAAAAATAAAGTGTATACTAATAATCACAAACACTTCACCAAGTGAAAGACCACATTCGAGCTGCATTAGATGCCATTGATCTACTTTTACTGCGAAAAGTTATCGAAAATTTTGAAGTTCGAATAACCTCCTGTCAACGAAGCCAAGGCGTAGTATGAATGATATTGTTTTTCATACATAAATGCTACATATTAAACTTTCTGATATAATAAATATTTCAGGCGTAGATAAGTTTATAAAATGAATTTTTTTATATGAAAAAATCCACGCTAACTGTTGGATCACCCATTATAAGTGTCATCTGTAAGGATTCTCCTTGATAGCGGTATCGGAGGGAGGCAGAACACCCCCAATTTTCACTGTAAGTATATGTCAAATTCGAGGTTAGCAGGTTAGCTTTTCCGTCAGTCTGTGTCAAAAATTACGAAAAACCTAACCTGCTAACCTCGAATTTGACATAACTTACACTAAAAGAATTCATAAGGGGCGGCTGTGGAAATTGAAACGTATGAATAATATGTTGGTGCCCTGTAAGTCAATGTCAAATTCGAGGTTAGCAGGTTAGGTTTTCCGTCATTTTTGACACAAACTGACGCAAAAGCTAACCTGCTCACCTAGAATTTGACTTAGACTTACAGTGAAAATTGGGGGTGTTCTGCCTCCCTCTGATACCGCTATCAAGGAGAATTCTTACAGATGACACTTATACATGCCTCCAGCAACATTCTCTCAAAAAATAGGCCTTAACTAAATGATCACTGAAAAATGTCACCAGCTCTTAGACTATTGGTCCAGTAATTAACATCAACTGCATCATGCGTATTTACACCGCTACAAACGCGTCTGGGCACGCTATAGGTTGGCGGAGAAACAAAGATGACAATTTGAAGCTGTTTGAACTGGTTAAATCTGCAACCATAGTTGTTGACTGCCGAGTACTGTTTAAAAGTACTAAATCATCCGCTGACAGCAATTTCTTTAGAACTAACGGTGTTATTAGCTTCTCTTGTATACTAGCTGACAACGCAGAGTGAAACTTTTTACCTTATGATGACGCCAAGCAGTTTTAATACCCGCTTTATACGTCCAGTAATTGACATCAACTGCATCAGTCGTATTTACAGCGACACAAAGTTGTCTGGGCATGGGCACCCTATAGGATGACGGAGCAACAAAGATGGCAATTTGAAGCTGTGCAAATCTGCAGCGATATTTGTTAACGTCCGAGTACAGCTTAAAAGTACTAAATCATTCGCTAACAGCAATTCCTCTAGAACTAACGGTGTTATTAGCCTCTCTTGTATACTAGCTGTCAACGCAGAGTGAAACTTTCTACCTTATGATGACGCCAAGCAGTTTTAGTACCAACTTTATACATCCAGTACCTAATTAACATAAAGTGCATCATGCGTATTTACAGCGTTACAAACGCGTCTGGGCACGCTATAGGTTGGCGGAGAAACAAAGATGACAATTTGAAGCTGTTTGAACTGGTTAAATCTGCAACCATAGTTGTTGACTGCCGAGTACTGTTTAAAAGTACTAAATCATCCGCTGACAGCAATTTCTTTAGAACTAACGGTGTTATTAGCTTCTCTTGTATACTAGCTGACAACGCAGAGTGAAACTTTTTACCTTATGATGACGCCAAGCAGTTTTAATACCCGCTTTATACGTCCAGTAATTGACATCAACTGCATCAGTCGTATTTACAGCGACACAAAGTTGTCTGGGCATGGGCACCCTATAGGATGGCGGAGCAACAAAGATGGCAATTTGAAGCTGTGCAAATCTGCAGCGATATTTGTTAACGTCCGAGTACAGCTTAAAAGTACTAAATCATTCGCTAACAGCAATTCCTCTAGAACTAACGGTGTTGCCGTGGTCGGTAGCTCAGTGGTAAGCATCCTGACTACTGATCTAAGGGTCGCGAGTTCGATTCCCGGTCCCGGTGGGGTTTTCAAAAATAAAAAAATGCAGATGAAAGCTTCTACAGAATGCCATCATTCGGAAGTGATGTAAAGCCGTGGGTCCCATGTTACTACGATGTGTAGCATGTAAAAGATCCCTTGCTAGGGTTGGAACTCCTTAGTCTCGGCAAAATTCTAAGTAGGACTTTGACCATATGACCAAAGCAGTCGGTGTCTAAGGTACATGGTACTCTGCATGCCTAGACCTTGTCCATTAACAAACAAACAACAAACAAACTAACGGTGTTATTAGCCTCTCTTGTATACTAGCTGTCAACGCAGAGTGAAACTTTCTACCTTATGATGACGCCAAGCAGTTTTAGTACCAACTTTATACATCCAGTACCTAATTAACATAAAGTGCATCATGCGTATTTACAGCGTTACAAACGCGTCTGGGCACGCTATAGGTTGGCGGAGAAACAAAGATGACAATTTGAAGCTGTTTGAACTGGTTAAATCTGCAACCATAGTTGTTGACGGCCGAGTACTGTTTAAAAGGGGTCTAGGACACAATCTCCACTGTGCATAACGCCCACCTTGTCCATAACCTCCACCCTTTCCATAACCTCCAACCTGTCCATAACCCCCACCGTCGGGTTTGTTCGTAATTTCAACTGTGCCCATAACCCCCACCGTCGGTTGGTCCATAACCCCCATGTTCCCCACCGTGACCATAACTTCCACCTACGATTTAGTCCATAACCTCCACCGTGTCCATAACGCCCACCGACGATTTGGCCCATAACCTCCACCGTGTCCATAACCTCCACGGTCAGATATAACCATAACGCCCACCGTGTCCATAACCCCCACCGTCGGATGTGTTCGTAATTTCAACTGTGTCCACCGACGATTTGGGCCATAACGCCCACCGTGTCCATAACCTCCACCGTTCATAACCCCCACCTCGTCCATAACCTCCACCGTCAGCTTTGTTGGTAAGTAATGAACTTGAAACTTTGCTAGACGGGTCGGCAAAATGCCAAGGGCATAAAAAAATTAACGAAACCGTTCGTTTTGGCTTTCCTATTTTGTAAAGACAAACGCTATCTAATACAGTGACCGCCAAAATAGCTATTTATGCAACAAGTGCTAAAAGTCGACGTTTATGCACGAGACATGAAAATTATGAAACGATGCCGAAGGCTGAGTTCCATAACATGTCTCGTGCATAAACGACTTTTAGCACGCGTTGCATACAATATTTTATCTACAACCTTAATTTTACCGTTATTAATCCATAAATATCGATTTAACAAGAGTTTGCATCTGCGACATTTTTAATTTATGTCATAATAAACAGTAGGCCACGCCGCGCGGGCGATTGTTTGCCACGCCAGTGCTGTCAAGGTGAGTTACGAAATGTAATTATTGATACTCCACATCTGACTGTATTCATTACATAATGTTTTAATTATTTCAAAAACACTTTAGGTACCTGTAACGCAAGAAGCAACTAGAATAACTTTACAACTTCACTTCCAGTTCGAAATTGTAGTTTTATAACCTCACTTCACTTTTAGCCCATGTGCTAAAAGTAAACAGCTGGTTTCTTTAACCACGGTAAACTATAAAACGTCACTTTTAGTGAAACAAGCTAGCGCTAAAAGGCATACTTTTAGTAGTGGTCGTAGATAAAGTATGTTATATACGGGAAAATTATTTATTATTGGTTTCTGAAAAAATTTCATTCTTGTTTGTGCATTTTCGGGAAGTCGTTTTACGATTGTTTTATTTGTCAAGTGACTTAGGGTGTGGCCATATGCAAAAATTGAAACAAAATTAGAAACGTTTTTGAAATAGCAGCTTTTTCGAAATTTTGTACTTTTGAGTCAGTTAAAAACACTTTTTTTGGGCCGTAGCATAAGGATGTTTGCAAATTTTGCAAACATTTTCTCGAAATGATTGTAGTCCTAATTTGCTTAGAATTATAGCAGAAACTCAGCTATAACTCACATTTAAATTAGTATTTACAATTACCGCCAGAAAATAGTTCAGAAAGTTTCTTATATATGGGTAGGTACTAGTCTAGAAATACTAAACATTATAAATTTGAATGTAATGCGTATTTCAATCATTCTTCGAATAATACGGGAGTAAATTATTGTAAATCATAATTTAAATTTGAGTTATAGTTTAGTTTCTGTGATATTTTTAAGCAAATTAGCTGGTACGGATATTTCTGTAATACTATGGTAAATCCAAAAAAGTATTTTTTATATACTGCAGTAGCTCCACTTTGAGCTTGCCCTTAATTAATGCAATATCTTAAATGCACCACGTTGGTCGACCTATAATTATGCAATAGCTCAATGCTTAAGATGCAAATTTTAATTAGCCCTATAATTTCTTTTTCAAATCAATTATGTTAAATTTTACTTTTAACTAATTATTTCAATTGAGTACTCTTATCAGGGTGGTTCGCCAATCTAGTTATCTATTAGTTAAAGTTTAAATTCTATATAAATCTTTGACAACTGATTGACATTAACTGTCAACTTGACTTCTACATTTAATCAAACCAGGTATTGACAATTATCCTTTACATTGACATATCTATTAATCAATTCACCAAAGTAGCCACTGTATTATGTTTATTTTCAGTCTTTCTTTTATTGTTTATTATTCAAAATGCTTTTATATGAATTATTAACACAAATCTTAAAACTTCTCCAGCTTTCACTGCAAATATCCAAATACCAACAGCTCCCAACGTCCACAGCTCCCGATGTTCACACTCTACAACGCCTATCGCTGATTGCTCCAATAGTCACAACTATGATGGTCCGTCAACCTTCAAACCGCATCTAACCTGTCAATAACTCCTATTGTTTGTAGAATCCACTCCTGCTCCCTTTATCAATGTCACCGTCACTCCAATCGATTTCTGGTAAGTTTCAGTATTATAGATGATCCCAATCTAACCTTCTTTATTCCTCAGATAGTACTCTGTATCCAGCAACACCCACAGAACCGTCCAAACCGAGCAGCTAATTCCGACAACTTCCTTTTAAATGTTTGACCCGTCTTCCATGCAACCACCAACGTCACCAATGAATCCTAATTACATCTTAAATGTATCAATAAATCCAAATCCCTTCAAATAATGTAATCTTCTGTGTTATTTATTTCCAATTCACTGTATTGCACAATCTCTTCACCGATTGTATGGTTTTATTAATTCCAGGTTATATTTTCATATTTTCACCACGTAGATTTGTTAATAGCCCCTTTATTTTGTATTTTACCAAATAATTATACAAAATATGGCATAATTTCCAACTTTTTATTCTCAAAATTAGTTATTTCAAAATTCGATATACATTTTTCTATGAGTTTGTTTATTTAACTAACTAAAAAAATATTTATATCTCTCGTAGTTACAATTCTTCTTGCCTTCTTAAAAATATTAATGTCCCATTATTACATGCTATAATTCTTTATTACTATTGCAAGCACATTTGTCAATTGTAACCTTGGCTTGAAACTTTATTAAAATTGAACTCAACCATCAAAATTAAATACTCAATTGCTATTTACTCATTGTCTCAATTAATTTTCATTATTCATTTTGAAATTAACACCCAATCTTATCTAAACACCTCAAATTTTGATTGTAATAATCTTCCAAATTTATCAATTTTATATTTTTATTTTGCAACTACCCTTACGCCCGTATTCATAGTCGTTCGCTAGTGGATCGCCGGCGACTCGCCAAAGTTTCGTTATGAATAGTATGTTGGCGGCACTGTACGTCTATGTCAAATTCGAGGTTAGCAGGTTAGATTTTGTGTCAGTTTCTGTCAAAACTGACTGAAAACTTAACCTGATCACCTCGAATTTGACATAGACGTACAGTGCCGCCAACATACTATTCATAACGAAACTCCGGCGAGTCGCCGGCGATCCGCTGGCGAACGACTATGAATACGGGTGTTAGTGTATCATAACAATACTACATAATTCAAAAATTTCGAAAAAACTGTTATTGTAACGTTATTAGTTTTGCTTCAAATTCTTCGTATGGCCTTAAAACTAAATTTTAAACACTTTTTCTTAATGCATTTTTTTATATTTTCGCAATTGACTTGTTTTTCTAAAATATTTTCAAAATATTAAAATTTCCCGTCAAACCGTAAGTCACATGACAAGTAACAGAGTCGTAAAATGACTTCTAGAGGATGCACACACGTTTATCAGGAGTGACATCATTTGAGAAATCAATAATAAAATTTTGTCGCATATGTAGCATACGTTTTGGCGTCAGTGCATAATAAAGTTGAGTAGAAATCCCAAAATTCCTGCTGATGGATAAAATGAGAACTGTGCCGCTACTGCCGTATGTCGTCTATTACGTTAGGGATCGAACTGAAATATTTTTCAAAGCTTTTTTGTGAAGAAAACCAGTTTATTTATATACTTACATATTTATTTATTTTTAATTTCGTGGCATAAAAGAGAACCGAAATCAAGTTTTAAATTTGTCGGCCAAAACAATAAAGTCTGCCAAAAATATATAATTACATAATTATCTAAAAATTAACAGAGTAAAAATCAACAATAATAATTACTTAGTACAAGTGTTTGAGATGAATTGCATCCCGTAACTAGCTACACGGCCAGAAAAGGAAGAATATAGCTACAGGTTACATTATTACTAATTAAAAGTAATTAACTACTACCTAAATATATATATAACACACAAAATTTACAGAACAATTAAAATATAAATTAAAGGTAAACCTTAAATGGTTCTGTAATTACGTAAGTCTACAGATCGAACACCTCAAATCTACTGTAGCAGGATTATTACTAAATGTAATTTATGATTCAAGTTCAAGGTAGGCTGAGGTTACTACAGGTCTGATTAAGCTTATGTGCAATATTAGCGATTTTGAGCGAAGGAAAGTGAATTAATACCCAGAAAGTGTAGGAGACTGAAAATGAAGTGGTAGTAAACAACTAGTGATTGATTTCTGCAAGAAGATCCAGTTTTGTGGTAGAAAAACGTAAGAATTAAACAACCGCACCAAACAGCTGACAGGCGCGTCCAAGGCCAGGTAAAGGTACGTTTTCCTAGAAGCGACTCTAGCGATAATCGCTCCGCGATAGTCGCTCAGCGATCATCGCGAAGGACTCCTCTTCCGAGTTAGTATGTTAGCATTTTCCTCCACGTGATGATCGCTAGAGTCGCTAGCGTTGATCGTTGAGCGACTGCAGTCGCCTGCTCTTGGAGGAGTCAAAATCGCAATCGCTAGCGTTCTTTTGTGAATTATGCACGTATCCATTTCTTGAAAAATGTCTTCTCAGAATGCAAAGCTGCATTTTTCCGCTGAAGAGGACGGAAAGCTTACAGAGTCAGTGAAAAAAACATCCAGCATTATATGATATGCAACATGCACGTTACCGTGATGTGCGAATGAAGGTCAATATTTGAAAAGAGATTGCAGAGTACCTATGTGGAAAGATCAAGTGAGCTGACAATCAAATACAGAATCTGTAGTTTATTTTAATACAGTTAATTAACTGTTGTCTGTTCGGTTCACATGACGGTTTTACCAACCTATACTGCCCTCTCTAGAAAAATAGTTTGTTAATGAATTTCTCACTGAAAACCCTTCTTGATTTGCAAATCCACAGGTCCCCGACAAGCCAATGAGGTTTTCAACTGGGAGGTCTTGAGCTGTGTCAAAGTCATAATTTGCTTTCCCACGAGTTTCGAAGTAGTGGTCTCTGAGTAGGCTGTGCAAGCAACAGGAAACAATAATGACGTCATCGACTCGTGAAGGGTGTAAATTGATTGGTGTATAAAATGATTCTATTGTACGCTGTCTTCTTGATACTGCCTTCAATTAAACTCAAAATAAAATCAAACTGTGAAAGGATCAATCTAAAGTATTCTCGAAACTTTTTAACATCTTCTCTCAAATGATTTTTGATGAGTTGCAAGAAGCAATCCTCGTCTTTTTTTGCTCTGAAGATTTGATGCACTCCTTTTCTGGAGGAAGGCATTATTTGCTCGGCAATATCATCATTTTCTTCTTCCTCTGATAATAAATATGCAAGGAGTACTTTCTTTAAACTCATAAAATTCACGGAACTCTCAATCATAACCAAGCAACCGATAAACATAATTAGCAATAAACTGCTACAATTGTCGCAGAAGAAGCTTGTAGGAAAACACCTCAGCGTTTTGTGCTAGCGATGATCACTGAGCGATCATCGTCCAGCGATCATCGCTCAGTGATAAACGCGTCTAGGAAAACGTACCTTAAGCGCGCATTGAACTGGGACAGCGGGAAATGCGACTAAAATAAACACGAAGCGCGGTGAAATAAGACCACGAAAAACAAGTAAGTAAGAACAATATTCATTAAGTGACCTTAAATACAAGTGTTTTTTAACGAAACGTGAGCGTCGGCAAACGTATCGAGACGCGAAACAGTGCGGTTGAACGTCGGATGGGCGGCGATAAACATTATCGAAGCGCAAATCCTTATCACGTAAAAAGCCGGGTAATAGCAGAGAAAACAGGTGTGCAATAAAAGAAACGCCTGTTAAGTGCGGAACATTAAAGCGAAAATACTAGAAATCCAACCTAAATTTAAAACCGATAAGAGGGAACAATTTGCGACGGGTTGACCGGAGTTGACCTCTTTACGCGGTGATTGCAGATCAGCTGACACGCGCAACGTGGTATATTCACCTCGCCGGTGCCGGTCGCTTTCAAAGAGATACAACGGGAAGAATGCAACATGCCAGAAAACAAGGAAATTACGCTAGGCGATATCATGAACAAATTAATACAGGTAGAAGGGAAAATAGACGAGACCAATAAAAACATGAACCAACAAACAGAGAAAATAAAGAAGTTAGAGGAGACTATAAATTACCAGGAAATGAAAATCGAAAAATTAGAAAATGAATTAAGAAAAAAGAATTTAATAATCTTCGGAATCGCGGAGGACACAAAAGAGGACCTAGCAACCCTGAAGGAGAAAGTTATGGAAGTAATAAGGAAGGATATGGAGGTACAGATGGGAGAAAATGAGATAGATTTTATCAATAGAATTGGTGAAAGAAAAGAAAACGTAAACAGACCAGTAAAGATGGGGATTACAACAATTCTAAGAAAGTGGGAGATTATGCAAAATACAAAGAAATTGGCAGGAACAAAAATAGGAATAAGCGATGACCTCGACAAGAAGACGAGAGAAAGGAAGAAACAACTAATCCCATACATGATGGATGCTAGGAGAAAGGGACTACGAGCAGTGATTAGGAAGAACAAGCTACTGATAAATGAAGAAGAATGGACCTTAGAAGACATTGAAAAAGAAGCTAAGAAAACAAAGGAATCCATACCGAACAAGGAAACGGAGGATCCAAAGAAAAGAAGCAGGTCCACAGATGAAGAAGAACCAAGTCCCTCCAGGGGAGCAATACCTAAAAAGAAAAACTGGGCACAAACCATTCTAGTGCCCTTCAATAAAGAGAGTAAAGTCCCAGAAGAGGAAGATTTAAACATAACACTTAGGAACTTCACGAGGACTGGCAGACACCAACAAACTCCAAAAAACTACTAACAGAAATAAAAGCCTGGACTGAACCAAAGATGACGGAAAGCAATGATAGAGGACATGCAAAAGAAAAAAAATACAGCAAGAAGAAAAAAGCAAAAAATTGGAGAATAGGGACCTGGAACATCAGATCAATGTTAGTAGCAGGGAAAATGCACGAAATAGCAAGAGAAATGAAAAGATATCAAATGGAAATACTGGCATTGCAGGAAATAAGATGGAAAGGAGAAGGGAGGATAGATAACGAGCACTTTATACTCTACTACGCCGGAGAGGAGAAACAAGGCAGAAATGGAACGGCTTTCATGGTAAACAAAAAGCTCAAAGACCGAGTAATGGATTTCAAAACAATTAATGGAAGAATATCAAAGATAAGAATAAACAACAAGCAGGCAAACATAACAGTAATAAATTGCTACGCCCCCACGGAAGAAGCAGAAGAGGAAGATAAGCAGATATTTTACGAAACGCTAGAAGAGACATGTGGAGAAGTACCGACAAACGATATCCTGTTGATAGTGGGTGACTTTAACGCAAAAGTTGGTAAGGAAGAATATAATCAAGAAATAGCAGGACAAGAAACCATCCACCAACACACAAACAATAACGGGAGAAGAATATGCAACCTAGCCACAATGACCAACACATACATCATCAGCACAAAATTTAAACATAGACGGGAACACAAAATAACGTGGATGATACCAGGCAGGACAGACGGGAACCAAATTGATCACGTCATGATCTCAAAAAAATGGACAAGGATTGTACATGACATAAGATCCTACCGAGGAGCCAACGCCGACACGGACCACCTTCTAGTGATGATGAAAATTAAACTAAAAATAATAAAAACCACAAAAAACAAAACAATGAAGAGAAAATGGAACATAAAGGATCTCGAAAGGGAAGAAACAAAAAAAGAATACGCCCAGGTCATAACTAGGGGACTAGAAACTCACAAAAAAGAAGACGATATTAATACAGAATGGACAAATATAAAAAACAGCATACTAACAGCTGCAGAAAAACTAGTCGGAAAGAGTAGAAGCCAAAGAAGTAAAGGATGGTTCGACCAGGAATGCCAAATTATTAGTGAGAAGAAAAAAGAAGCAAGGAAAAAGTGGATAGGGTCAAAAGGAGAACAAGAACTTGACGAATATAATCAAATAAGAAAAGAAGCCACAAAACTCTATAAGAAAAAGAAAACAAATTGGATTACAGAAGAAATGCAAGCACTAGAAACATCAAATAGGAACAACTCGAAACTCTACGAACACATTAAACAACAAATAAAATCCCACAAAACAATACCTACAATAGAAAAAAAACAATGGGAAAAATACTTTACAAAAATATACAAAAGAAATGCAGAAGAAAAAGAAACCCAAGAAGTGAAAACCGACGATAGAGACCAAGAAGTACAAGCACCTACATATGAAGAAGTTACAGAAATAGTTAAACAACTGAAGAAAAATAAAACAGCAGGACCCGATGAAATAAATAATGAATTGATACAACAAGGAGGGGAAGACCTATTCAAGAGACTGTACAACTTAGTTGTAATGATATGGAATGAGGAAAACATGCCGATGGAGTGGAGGAAAGGGCAAATAATACCGATCCACAAAAAGGGAAACACAGTACAATGCAGTAACTACAGACCAATAATGCTGTTAAATACGGCATACAAACTACTAACAACACTAATAAGAAATAGAATAACAATCTACACAGAAGACAAAATTGGACAATACCAACAAGGATTCAGGAAGGGACGGTCAACCATTGACGCGGTTCACACACTAACACAGATTATAGAAAAGGCATATGAATTCAATGTAGATTTACACATACTATTAGTGGACTTCCAACAAGCATTTGACTCGATAACCAGGGCACAATTAATAGAGGAAATGGAAAATATGAAGATCCCAGCAAAACTAATAAGATTGACAAAAATGACAATGAACGAATCAACAGCAACGATAACAACAAAAGACGGAGACTCAGAAGAGATTAAAATTGAAAGGGGAGTGAGACAAGGAGACGGACTATCGACGGCATTATTTAATATAACTCTAGATGGGACCATCAAGAAAATCGGACCTGAAAAGGTAATCACGCACAGCTCAACACAAATTATAGGTTATGCTGACGATTTAGCACTAATCGCGAGAGACAAACGCAGCTTAGAACAGACATTACTAGCCCTAGTAAGAGAAGCAGAACCCAAAGGACTCAGAATTAATCAAGAAAAAACAAAATACCTGCTTAGTTCAAGGAAAACAATCAAACCAACAGAGATAAAAATGGGGACATACACATTTCAGAGAGTGGAATATTTTAAATACCTAGGCGTGATGATAGACGGGAAAAACCAAAGAAGAATAAAAATAAATGAAAGGATCAAGATGGGAAACAGAGCATACTGGAAGTATCAAAGACTGCTAAAAGACAGAAACCTTAGTAAGGACACCAAAATAAGGATATACAAAGCGGCAATCCGACCAGTAATAAGTTACGGAGCGGAAACAATGTGCCTGACGAACCAAGACGAAGAGCGACTAAGAGTAATAGAAAGGAAGATAATGAGGAAAATCTTAGGACCAAAAAAGACCCCGGAAGGAGAACTCAGACCACTTATGAACCACGAAATAAATCACTTAAACAAGAACGAAGACATAGTCCGATTTATAAAAGCCCAGAGAATAAGATGGTTTGGCCACATCCAACGTAGAAGTGAGAACTCAGTCATAAAGAAGATAACTAATTGGAAACCCGAAGCCACCAGACACAGAGGAAGACCTAAACTTAGATGGGAAGACCAAGTTATAAAAGACATACACAAGATGAAAATAGTGGACTGGAGAAGAAAGACTAAGGACCGGAAGGAATGGAATAAAATATCAAATACAGCAAAAACAAACAATAACCTATAAATGGAGAAAGAATGAAACTAGAACATGCGGACCAATCCACCGCGGAAACCGGATTAGAAGAGCTCAACCCCGAGCGGCTTATACTCCGAATAGGAGTGAAAGGCCTATATATATATATAATTTATTAATACCTAAATGTAAAAAAATATAATATACAAAATTTACAGAATAATTAAAATTTACAACAGATGTAAAATCTAAATCTAAAAATATACATACACATAATACATATACAAAATTTACAGAATCATTAAAATTTGAATGAAAGGTAAACCCCAAGTGGTTCTGTAATTATGTAGGTTTGACAGATCGGGCACCTTGAACCCACTGTAGCAGGATTGTATGCCTGCGTTGTGCAATACCCGCACAGTAATGGCCGCAATTGGACAAAACATAATTGCGCCTCCGGATGCTGCATTGACGCAAGCGTCGCTTGGGGGAAGGTTCTCGTCTGCTTCTGAAAATGTAAGTGTTGTCATTAGATTTTCAAAACATTCTGAATATATTTCTATAATAAAGTACTTACCATCATCGTATCCGATGCCCTGAATGGATTTTCCGGCTGAACTGCGTCCGTTTGAAAAGCTTCCACTGAAATAATCATGACTTTAATTTTAATAAAAAAAAAACTGGTGTTACAATATTTAGTGCTCCTGTAGGTGTTCTCAAAACCGCTTTAAGAAATTATGATTCCAAAATAAAGAAAAATTGTCCGTAGAATGAGAGTCCGATTAGTATACAGGGTGTATAATATAAACTAGATCAATAGGGATGAAGCATAAATTTTAATTCGTTTCTCTGACACCGTTTAATATAAGGCAGTGAAATTTGGCATACGGGTTAGTTGTAGTAGTTAGTGCTACGGTCGAACAGCCTCCGTACAAAATTATTTAAACCAGTGGTGTCACAAACAGGGGGGGGGGGGGAGGCTGGGTCATTTCCCTTGTAGATTTTGATAATCTTCAATTGTTTTGCCAATTTGACTCCATAAGATCATTCTGCGATAAAGAACGCAAAAGGATGGTGGGTATTCTTGATTTTTTCTTTATCGCTAGCTATTTTACAGAAAAAATCGATTTAAATATTTTTCTACGTCAAAATTATCTCATACATATTTATTAACTTTCAGTTCAGGATACTGAACGATAATTGATAACAACTAAGGGCTAACTAATTGCAAAACGTAATATTGCAGTTCTTAAACAATAAGTGTTTTTTGTTGGCAATTAGTTTTTGCAATATTTATTCGGACAACCATTATTGTTTAAGAACTGTAATAATTAAGTTTTGTTATTAGTTAGTTGTTGTCAATATTATCTTTCAGTTTTCTGAACCGAAAGTTAATAAATCAGAATGAAACAAAAAAAAAGAAGCAAAGACTTATATTACAGACTGAAATTGGTAAAACAAACGAAGATTATAATAATAATCAATAAAAATGACCAAGGACACCCCTGGGTTAAATAATTTTATGTGGAGGCTGTTAGAGATAGTAGGACTAATCCGCATGCCAAATTTCATTCCCTTATATTAAAAGCAAGCAGCTGCATATTTTGTTTGAAAACTTCTAACTCGTGAAAACTCAATTTAATAGTCGTATTTGCAAGTAGTTTCAACTTCTACGTAACTCTATTTTAATGTATGTATAATACGTACATGGTATTAGCTCATATGAGTCCTCTGGTAGATGAAAAATGTCTTCATCGGCGGGATCGTCTACGAACACGGCAAAACATAAAATTTTAATAAAACGAAATCCTTCAGTAGTACTTTATGTGCAGACGCTTCATTAACCGTGGTGCAGTGGAAAAAGGTATGTTAGAAATTATTGCAATATGAGAAATAGAAAAAATGAAATTTAATGAAGGTACAAACGTGGTTACGGTTTATTTTTTACATTCAGATCGTTTGTGCATATACTCACAAACAATCCCAAGTTGCGGGTAGCGTTCCGGTGGTAGGATTACGACAGCGGCCGCGTGTTCCACTAGTGGTGCTGCATCAGAATTCAAACCTTGAACTGAAATTAATACTGTTAATGAAATTACAGTTTGCATTTATTGCAATTAAATCTGATTTTCTGCAGATAATTAACGTAGTATAATAGTGATGCACGACTTTTTACTTTTTTATCTTGCGCTTTTTGAATTTTTCGTGCAAGAATCGGCGATGATCTAAAGATTAAAGTACACAAAAAGGGTCCTCTTTCCAAGATATAAAAAATATGGCACGGCGAATACATGTTTTGAGGTTCAACTAATACGAATCGACTATTTTCGAAATGATGTCTGGTTGTCTGTGTGTGGTAAAAATTTTGTGTGTACAATAACTCCAGAACGACTTAACCGATAAAATTGAAATTTGTCACAGAGATTAGTGGCCATTAGACTTAGAACTGATTTGATTTTGGGCAGAACTGCTCAACTGGAAGTGGGTCATTTGACGATTTAATTTTTATCGTGGCCATATCTCTTTTATTACAGTCTCAATCAAAAATTGCACTAACAATATTTTAAAGCTCAATATGTAAAGCATAGTTTTTGTATAATAGTTATTTAGAACACAAGTGTTAGAAGTGCAACTTTTTTCATAAGTGTGGAGGGTTATTAAACGAGGCGCAGCCGAGTTTAATATTCCACACGCATGAAAAATAAGCATGCTAACACGAGTTGTCTATAAGATTTTTTAAAATTTCATTAAATATTCAAAACCAAACCTATTTTGTATAGAATTTTATTTGCCTTCATTTTAGTCAAGTACGTTGGTCAGTTCTGGTAACTAAGGAAACGTCTATTTAAAATCCTTCATTCCTAAATTGAAAGCAAAGTGTCACTTTTTTTCACTGAGTGAAAAAAAGTGGCACTACAATCGTCAACTGTGTCACTTCTGGAAATGCTAGGGGACGCTATATGGAGTCGAAAAGTCCTAATCAATTTTTGGCTTAGAAGCATAGTTTTCGTAAAAACGAATGTTGAAAAGTAAAAAGAAAAAGTTGAGAACTGCTGTACTTTGCCTTAAATTGGAGGCTTGACGCAGTGTCTTGAGATAAGCTGGGAAAACAATTGTCACATATGCCGTCTACATACATTATTTATAGGCTTGCAGAACACTTTTAAAACGGAGTTTGATAATTTTAAATTCAACGATGAAGACAAAATATCAACGTACTCACAGACCCAACATCACCAGAACACCATACACAAAAAACATCCATTCACAAAACTCGTGAACTGTCAATGTCTAATTTTTTAAATATTTGCTGAGTGTACATGGAAATTACAGTTTTTTTGGGAATGTACTTCAAATCTGGTGATTTCTAGTAATATTACAGTTAGGTTATGTTACATGTGTCAAAAGTTAAGCGAAGTTTTTCGTTGTAATAATTAACTATAGCTTTTTTTTTCCTTTCCAATAATAAAACTCCCTTTCGTTTCTGTTCCATTGCGATTGAGGAGTATGCACAAAAATTAAAGAAGTTGGGAGGTTATTTTTTTACAAGTAAGTGTGACATAAGCCAAGTTTTTAAATTTCCAACATTTCAGTGCTGCCAAAATCAGTAAGCAGAAGTGCCAAACCAGAATTTAAACGAGGTACCAACTTGTCAACACATCACCAAGACACACAACTCACACAATGGTTGCTGCGCAAGCACCAAAGGCGCGCTCCAACTCTGTATCCCGAATCCGGGGCAAGTTGAACATTGTACCGCCAGATGCCAGCGCATAAAGCACCAGCCTCTACACCGCAAGGTAAATGAGGTTACAGATTATACATACATACATATTAACTTGTCAGCGTTTTGACAGTTCACGAGTTTTGTGAATGGATAGTATCAGCATACTCCTGCAGGGTGTATATTTTTACTACAAAAGTCAAACACGCAATTATTTATTACATTGACATTAATTGGCAAAAAAACATCAAACACTAAAAACACAGTAGGTACCATACAGCAGTTCACAAAATTTGCTGTACCAGTTTCAACAGTGAATTCTGAAAAAATTACGCTTCTAAGCCAAAAATGGATTAAGTAGGACTTTTCTGCTCCAAATAGCGTCCCCTAGCATCTCCAGAAGTGACACGGTTGACTTTCCTGACACCCTGTATACGGTAAGTGTAAAATGCGAAAAATTTACTGGTGTAGTGTTACTATAGCAACGGAACTGTTTACTTTTAGTTAATCTGTCAAAGTGTTTTTGCTAAAACTTGTGTTGTGATTAGTGTATCTATCGTAATTAAAGCAACGTAACTGGCAAAGCACAATAGTTTTGATTAATATTTAATATTATTAAAATAAATGTTAGTCAGTTTTGATTAATTTTATCCATTTGTCATTTGGAAATAATTGCATTATTTTTGGTTATATTTTCATAAAATTTGTTTAGTATTCGTTTATTATTAAAGGTATTTGAAAATTACCAATAATTTAACGAATACGAAGATTTTACTTTCAAAGTTGGAAAACGACTACTATTATCCGCACGCATATTAGAAGGCTACTTTTTAAAATTGTCAATAGAGAATGAACAAATTTTTAACTCATCATATTATTCATATAATACATCTTTTAATTTTTCTTAAACATATAACTTATTAGACCATTCTGTTTGTTATATCCAAAGTATAAGAATGTTCGGTGGGTTGCCTACCCAGAGTTTTTAAAATTAATTTAAAAGAAACTTAAACATGTACGAGTATACCAAATATGTTTCACCACACCACACAATCAATTCAAAATAATAACTAAGATTCCGTTTTCATAACAACTACAGAAAGGAAAGGGGAACTTACAAAATTCGGCGGGAGTATTCCCTTCGACAGGCACCAACAGCGGTTCATCTTCCTCCTCCAGGGTTTCGTCATCCGCAATCGTTCTGTTGATGATGCCCTGGGCAGCGTATGACACCATCTCAAGAAAGCACCCGACATTCTGATTATGGAGAAACTCCGCGGTTGCCGCTTGTATTCGCCTGTCGTTTAGCCGATATTTTCTTTTTTCCAGGGAACGAATTTGAAGACCCTGGTCCATAAATGCTCGCAGTTCCCGTATGGTCGTGGCACATATGTTTTGGAGACCGTCTGGAAAAAGAAATGTTGAAAATTTTCTGTTTACAGTATCTGTACGTTCTTCTGCTTTCCAGCGAAGTTATTTAAGCTACGAGAAACGCAAGGTGACAAATCGCCACAGATCCTTTTAAATATTTTAAATGTAGAAAGTTTTCTATTAGCATATATTTCATGGAATGTTTTGTAATTGGGGACCAGAAACTCTTTAAGAAGGTACACTCACCAATAAACTCCCACCTGTTTGGCCTCTTTACCATCAGAATCCTCACTAAACTAGCGTGAAACGATTCGGCATCATTGTTTGTACGGCGTTTTCGGTTATAGACGGAAACGGAATTCGCAGCCATTGCCTGTCATGGTAACTGCAATATTATAGTAAATCAACAAAAACCTTTTTTTATTCATCGCTTGTAAATTGTAGGTAAAGATTTTGTCGAATAACGTAGGTATAGTAAACATATTAACAGGTAAAATAAAACAGGAAATTACGTAGGTACCTCAGTAATGCTGGGAACTCTTCTGCCAAACCATGTTGTTGGAGGAAGCTGTTGATATGACGCATCGCTTTCGGAAAGTTGTTCGCGGGAAGCAGCGGCAAGCATAATAAAAATTTCACTGCCTTTTGGACAAATAAATCATCTTTTATTACACGTTTCATCCCCAACACGCCTGTTTTCCTCATAATTGTCTGAAAGTTAAAAATGACGGAATTAAATCGACGTAGACAGAACAAATGTAATCAATTTGTAATTAAATTGATTAGCAAACAAAATACTAATTGACTAATGTAATTTTGGCTGTAATAATAAAACATTTTTCAGATATATTACATAGAAATAATTACCTGACAGTAGTGGAAAAGGCAGCCAGTTTTCGCAGAGTCCGGGAAGGCTTGACCCAACGATTTTATCAACGCGGCTTAAAAATCCGTCATAATTAGCCGCGGTTTAAAACTTGGCATTAGATCTTTTAAACTCGCAAAGACCGTGTTGATGTATGCCGATACGCTCCTACCTAACATTAGGGCAAAAGCGCAGGGGAACGCCTACAAACATAAAAATAGACCTTGTTAATTTCCTTGAAGATAGAAATCATACCAATAAACTTACAATTCCGTATTTAATTACGGTTATGGTTAATAATTGGCTGCTCGTGGGGTGTCTGGGTCGGGTTTTGAAGGTGCCGTCTATATGCACCTCTTTGTTATCATCCAACAGCGTTATCAACTCTTCAGCCAAGAAAGTGACTGACATACAGCTGCAAATGTTCCTCTACAAAACGGTCGTTGGTCGATGAAGCCAAATCTCAAATTCTCCTTGCACACGTCCCCCAATTCTTGTAGCAATTGCGGCATAATAGGATGCGTTTGTTTACGTTCCCATCTCATTGCTTTAGACGTCTCGTCGCCGGGAACACTATCTGCGACAGAGTCAACCGAAGCACTGGAAAAAAGGAGTCAAATTTTAATGATGCATTAGTATTCTGGCCAATTGAATTTGAAAGAACTGCTTCCGTTAATTATATTTTTAACTAAACAATAAAAGCTGTTCATTTTTAGGCAATTGTAAAAAAAATTGAATTTACAGCGCTTCTGCGCAGTTGCGTGAGTACAATATTTATTCGAGGGACTTAAAATTTGTAATAATGGAAAATACCTGATCTTATTGAAGGAAATTAATATTAAATTTATTTAAAATGTAAGACTTACCCGGAACTATTGCGCACAAATATGCTTTTTATATCCTCGCTGGTTGAAACCGCTGCTGTTAGCACGTCGCTCTTCAACTGTACAGCCTCCTTTTTTGCCATGTCTGGTGGATGTTGATGGTTCTCTCCCAGTTTTAAGAACACACGTTCATTACGTTTAGCTCTAGCTAGGCAATCCTTCACTGTACATATAAGGTATACTACTCCATTGGGTTTTATGGACTTCTTGGTGTAGAAATTCCCGCAATCGGCATCGCAACTGAAATAAACGGAACCCTTTCTGTAGCCGGGAAGTTGACAAACGTCCATGGTAATAGTATATTAAATTACAAGGCATGAAAGTGATACTTTGCAGATGCGGAGGCTTGTTGAAGAATACGAGGACGCGAAGCGTCGGAGTACTTCTTCAAAGCCTCGAAGTCAAGCATAGACATTTTCATGCTGTGTAATGTATTAAATTTTTTCTGAAATCTCTTTGTAACACCTAGTACGCACAGGCTTCGGTAGCACGGATCTACACCGCTCCACGGCTCCAGCCATTGCCAAGAGAGGGCGCCAAGCGCACCGCTCGCTACTCATGTTTCAACGGAGCTCGCTTAAAACCTTGCGTCAGCAAATCATTCACCTTACTAAAGGCACAGAATAATACAGAATGGCCTGTCGGCTTAAAATTCACCTAGTTTTTTCTTTGCGCATGCGCGAGTTCTGGTGGTGTGCAGTCAGCTGTTTTCCATATTTTACACGTGTAATTGTGGCGGTCAATGACCCCTTATTTATTTATTTATTTATTTATTCCACGGGAAAACCCCATTACACAATATAATAGAAACACAAAGTAATAACAGTAGTAAACACCTAAACTGAAAAATAACAATGATAAATGTTAAATGATTGGTAACACAGTATAAACAAACTTATAAACAGACAACATATTATATAAATACAGCTGAATGAAGCTTACATTATTACGTAAGAAGGTTATGTTTTTTTTGTGCAAGTAGTTTTAAAATATTAATTTAATATGAGTGCACAGAATAGATATTTATGTATTTAATGTGTAAAGAGAGCCATTTTGGTATGAGGATGCGAGTTTCGTGCCGAGCGGTAGCGAGGCGCGAAAAAGCAACCGAATACCAAAATGGCTCTTTACACTCGAAATACATACAACATTTTTTCTACTGTCCTAAATAAATGACAAAATTGTTAAATAACTGAAATTTCGATTTACACCATTTGATGAAGTCGTTGTACCGCCGTTCATAAAGGCCGCGCGATTTGGCCGGCAACAACTCGTTGGTTGCTGTCTGGGTCGCTTCAAATACTTCAGGGGGGGTGTAATTACCTTCAGATTCCATCTTCAACTTCACAAAAACTCACAAACTCAATAAATCTGTTGCCTGATGATGGACGCACCGTGATGCAATTGTCAATAATTTTAGTCAGTTCCAGAAAAATGACGAATTAAATTAATAATCAGGTTAGCCATGGCAATGCGTAAAGTAAAATGAAGTGACGCGATTATTTCATTAAGACATTGTTTACGTGGTTGCGATGCTAAAATGGTTACTATGGAAAAAATGTGTGAATCGCTAACTTTTCGCATTGATAATGAGCGCTTAATAGTCAGTTTTAGAGGCAACCGTAGAAAAAAGATCTTTTGGTGACACATGGTGTACTGTGCATTTCCATATAAATTGCATGGACTTTAAACGTACGGATTATTTCTGTTCAGTTTAAAATTTAGGCGCATAATTTTGAATTTACCGCCTCTGCACACCACTAGGATCATGGCGGACCATTTCAAGGTCACAAAAATTGAGTATACTGACATCAAAAGGGCCGACACAGAGAGGCCATTCTGATTTAGGGTATTATTCTGTGCTAAAGGTATGATTCCGATGGTGACCCCAAACTTTAGGGTGTAGCGGCAGACCGCCGGCGACAGTACTGGTTTGACTATTTTATATGAAATGCATTCTGAACATAGCGTCACTGTCGCTTGCGGTCGCACCTCGCCGCCACTGCAGACCGCACTACCGATCAAGAACCAGTTCTGACGCTGACCGCAGAGCGACAATACGTGTTTAAAAAAAAATGAGTTTTTCAGAGGCAGAGGATGACAAATTAATAAACATTACAGCAAAACATCTAGTTATTTATGACGCAGGACACGCTAGTTATAGGAATAACTAGCAACCCAGTGAGACAAATGTCTCATTTAAAAAAACAAAAAAGACCGTTTTTCAAATAGAACGCGTATTAAATAAAAACTGTACCCAGACCTGGAAGGTGTCAAAGTGGTACGCCGCACGGAACATTCTGGAAGCTGTCAAAGTGGTTGCCTAACCGATCGAGGTTTTAAGGCGCAGAGGGTCGCAGCTCCGTTTGGCTGCTGAAACAGCGTACTGACACTTCCGGTTTTCGAGAAATCACGTGATTTCTCGAAAACCGGAAGTGTCACGTGACTGAAATTCGGTTCCTGACCTGACATGACCATTCCAAACATATAACTTTCATAACTTTTTTCTCTATCTCTTACGGTTTGGCTGCTGAAACAGCGTGCCGGACAAGTCTATTAGATAAAGGATCTAGTAAAAGAAAATGTTTGGAAAAGCACAGGATTTTATTCCTAAATAATTTTGTCTAATGATACAAACTGATGTGTATAGGTGCTAGTGTTAACATTTATATCATTTCATTGATATTAGTACCTACATTTTGTGGATATAATAATTATTCAATGCTTCACATTCCGCAGTCAATAGCTGCGTCTTGCCATAAAACTGCAAGGCCAACTTCTCGCCGTGAGCAACATTGATCAGACCACAGACGGCAACGTCACTGCGGTCTGCGGCTGCAGCCTGTAGTTGCAGTTGGTTGCTGCGGTCACGATCGGTATCAAACCTTTATAGTAACAACGTTTTAACAAAGAACAACGCTGCCAAAACTATTTTTTCTACAGCCGTGATTTTAAACTGTTTCCAAGGGTCGTATGCGGCGTGCTTTATGTTGTCTATAAAACACGCCATTCCATTTAAAGCACGGAGTACTTTAAGAGTTTATAAAACCTTATTTGTGAAGATTAAAAGTACAGTTATTATATCGGACCGATTTGAGCCCCTAGCGCCCGATTGGAGAGGGGCGGAGCCCGATGGCCCCCTTGGAGAGGGGCGGAGCCCCGAGGGCACCGTTGGAGAGGGGTGGAGCTCCAAGAACCCCCTTGGAGAGGGGCGAGCCCTGGGGGCCCCCTTGGAGAGGGGCCGAGTCCCGAGGGCCCTATTGGAGAGGGGCGGAGCCCGATGGCCCCCTTGGAGAGGGGCGGAGCCCCGAGGGCACCCTTGGAGAGGGGTGGAGCTCCAAGAGCCCCCTTGGAGAGGGGCCGAGCCCTGAGGGCCCCCTTGGAGAGGGGCTGAGCCCCGAGGGCCCCCTTGGAGGAGCGGAGTCCCGAGGGCTCCCTTGGAGAGGGGTGGAGCCCCGAGGGCCGCTTTGGAGAGGGGCGAAGCCCCGAGGGCATTTAAGCTAACAAACATCTCGGCTGTAGAAAAAGTATTGAAGCCAACTCGTGTTTTACAGTTTAAAACACTAGTTGCCTTAATAGCTATTTTATTATACCGGCATCACAATCGCCGTTTAAAGCACGCCTGAGCGTGCGAAAACAGGCGATTAAAGCTCACCGAGCTTTAAAGGTTGTCAAGGAAACGACTGAATGCAACAGCGGACGTGGACGAGACAAAAACGCAAACAATTCTCGTAACTATAGTAGCAATATTATTATGTCCTCTCGATTTATCACGACAAAAATTATTTATAAGTTTTTAGTGCGTAATTAATTTCCAGTATTGCAGGTATAATAAAAAATAGTGTAAATTATTCGTGGATAACTGGTCGTTAAAACACTTTCTCTATTTCGAGCACTCTATTTCGTGCTCGAAAACTCGCGCCTGTTTTAAAGACCTTGTTATCCACTCATACTTTAATATCCCTTATCTAATAGACTTGTCTGTCCGGGACGCTGTTTTGTCTGTCCGGGACGCTGTTTCAGCAGCCAAACCGTAAGAGATAGAAAAAAAAGTTATTAAAGTTATATGTTTGGAATGGTCATGTCAGGTCAGGAACCGCATTTCAGTCACGTGACACTTCCGGTTTTCGAGAAATCACGTAATTTCCGTCCGTCCGGGACGCGTTCTATTTGAAAAACGGTCTTTTTTGTTTTATTAAATGAGACATTTGTCTCACTGGTTGCTAGTACCTACTATAATATTGTATGTGCTAGGCCTTACAGAACTTTCTGCAAATAAAAAGAGTCTTGAAGCAAACTGGAGGATTTTATTTTCTCTCCAATATCTTGAAAAATTTAAAAATAAAATCAAGGCGCATGGTGAAGGTGACCGGTTACCTAGGTGATGTAAAGTAAAAATGACTAGTCTTGCAAAATTCTCAAAAGTGACTAGTCTTCCAAAGTGACACTTTCAAGATCAAACTGAGTGTTGACATGGCCCGCTTTCTTGACGATTTCAGGAAAAAGTAATAATTTACAATTGGAAACACAAGAAAAAAAACACAATCTGAACTGATGTCACATGTCAGTGACAATTGCGAGTGCTGAGAAAATGTATGAAAGAATATTTTTGCACTCTCGGGACTAAATGAGAAATGACCTACTTTAGGCGTCATTTTGAGGGACCAAAGTGCCACTTTTAATCCCTGAGGTATTAAATTTTTATTTAATCCCTGAGGCATCGAAAGTGGAATTTTGGTCCTTCAAAATGACATTATTTACAACATTAGTTACTCATCTACATTTCCTAAGCCATCCATTTTTCTGAATCGAACGTATACATTTTAAAACCAGTAAAATCAGATTTATTTCATTATTTGTAATCCGGGACTGCAAAAAATAGTGTATATACCTTGGGACCAAAGTGCCTTTGATCCCTTGAGTTATTATTGCCTTCGACTTCGTCTCTGGCAATAAACTTCACTCGCGGGATCAAATGATGCACTTTTGTCCCTTGGTATATAATATACTATTTTTCCACGACCGGGAGTAGAAGTCGGTTCTATAGCATCAAAATTGTGACAGAAGTAAAACATTTACTCCCTAGAGACTGAATAAGACAAAACTTTCCCTAGGGAGTTTTCATTATGACTGACACAACAAGTATGTCAAATTCGAGGTTATCAGGTTAGGTTTTGCGTCAGTTTTGACACAAACTGACGCAAAACATAACCTGCTAACCTCGAATTTGACATAATTGTGAGCTCTTGTCATAATGACTTACAGTGCCACCAACTTTAAAATTTACCATAGGCTACTAATTTTAAAATAATTGTAACCACAAAGCAACCACTAATAGAGCGATTTCTCCCATAGTAAGCTTGTATAAAAGTTTCAACGCCCTACAACGGGTGGGCCAGAAACTATTCCAGCAAGGTGGCAAAATTTAAATACGCCATTATTACGATATTTGAATTAATCAAAGATATACCGTCAACACCAATACAAATTTTGCATATACATAATTTGCCTTCATCAGAATCTCGTTTTTAAAGTTTTGAACCGCATACATTGGAATATGCAAAATCTTTGTAGTAGGTTCTGAAGTTTACAATAATTATGGAAAATTCAAACAAAATATTTGCGAATAACGAATATATTTTAAGTAATTCAAATAGCAATATTGTTTAACAAGTATTGTCAATCGTACAATAGTCGTGCTCAATTGCAACAATTTACTTTGGTTCAAAATACTTTTCACGCATTTTAAATGATTTGTTGGTGTCAGTTTGACGTATGAGTTTACTATTTACGCACTTTTCAAAAAGCGGTCAGGTGACACAAGCGCCTCCTGACGGGTGGGCCAACCTCTAACCTATTTGATTTGACAGAAGCATTCAGAAAACGTTTCTATTAGTAGGTTTTTTATGCCTTTGGGAAATTTGTGTCTACTACACTAAATCGGCACAATTTGAAACAACACTTCTTCACATACCGACTTATCATTAATTATAGTTTGGTTCACAACCTTGCCGAATGGCGACACTAGCGCCCTTCGACGGGTGGGCCAATCCCTAACAATTATTTGACAGGTGCATTTAAGAAACTCCTCTATTAGTGGTTGCTTTGTTGTTAAGCAGCCATTAAAATTACATGTCATTGGCCATGTTTGTTAACGACATGAGCGAAAACATTAGAAGTTAGAGTGGTGACCGCGTAAATTTCGAATAAAATAGGTTTTGATGTAGCAATGAGTTTTTGATTTAATATTGATAATTTTTATGTTTAGCTTATTATTTTTGTTTTATTTTTGGTTAATATAGCTCCTTCATGGGGTGTTAGTGCCTCACCATTATTATAATATTTTAAAATGAGAAAAATTTTAATTTGAAAATTTGACAAAACAAATGTTTAATTACTTTTAGAAAAGAAAAATAGAGGCAATTCTTAAGGGTGAAAATTTTTGTTTAATTTTTTTTAATTTTTAAAAGAAGATAAGCGGTATTAGCAGTTAGGGTTTTTTAATTAAAATATTGTCATAAGTTTTGTTTAAGATTTCAGTATCCGTTTTATAGTTAATAGCAGTAGATGATTTTTTAATTTCAATACATTCAAGTAGTAAACGTTTTTTTAGATGTGGTTCAGTATGAAGGATTATAGGGTTATCTAGGTCAAAATTATGTAATTGTTCCACTGTGTGATCTGACAGCGCAGTGTTTGATTTATTGGGAGTTAATAGTTTTGTTTTAATCGAAGTTTTGTGTTGTGTCATTCTAATCTTAAGATATTGTTTTATTTGACCGATATATGTGGCTACACAGTTTTTACATTGTTCTTGATAAACTAAGTGTGATTTTTTTTACTAATATGGGTTGCATCTTTTAAATTTTTCTAAAATTTATGTTTAAAAGTGTTGTGATTCTTTTTCTATTTTTTCTGATAGTACTGGTATGTAAGGAATGGTAGTGTATTTTTTTGTTTCTATTTGATCATTGTTAAATTCATTATTAAAGAAGTTGGGTTGTAGATTTATTGAATTACTAGCGTTCTAATTCATTTAATGCTATTTGTACAAGAGTGATCCAATTTGTGTGTAGAGTTAATTTTTAGGTTAGCTATCAACAAAAAAATCCACATTAAAAGAAATCACTTATAAAAATTTGAAAACCCTACTACTGGCTTACTTGCGTCGCCCTGAGTCGATTGACACCAAAATCAACCAATTCGGCACACGGGTTCGCTCTCAAAGTGGCGTCAAGCAAGCAAGCAATAAAAATTATTATGTCGGATTAATTGAATTGCGTTTTTGTAAAATTATTAATCGTCTTTTAATGTTTTTATTGATGAAATCTGAGGGATAGTTGTTTTGTAATAAGATGTCAGAAATTAATTTTAAATTGTGATTATGGTGTTTTTTACTTGAAAAAGTGATGGCACGGTCGGCAAGTCCAGAAATTACACTTTTTTTATACTTAATGGTAGTATTCGAAAAGTAGTTTAAATATCTATTTGTTTTATTAGTTTTTCTATACCAATTGGTGGTCATTACTCCGGTTTTTTCCCGTATATCAAAGGTGGCGTACCATTATGTGAAATGAGTTTTTTATAAGTATAATGATTGATATAATTGTTTTTTAATAGTGTTGTGGTAATGTGTTGAGTTGCGATTGGATCTGTTGAGTGGGGTCTTTTTTTCTAATTTATAGGTTGTATTGTTGTTTACAATGTCATTCATTTTCTTTTCATACATGTTATTAGTTAAAATTACAGCCTTTTGTGTTTATCGGCTTTTGTTATTATTAATTGAGTTATTTTTAAGAAATTTTTTGGTTTCATTAATTTTGGCTGATAGGTTTTTATTTAAATGTTGTTGTTCTACATCCAAAGTTTTGAGTTTGTTGGGTTTATTTTTGTAATTAGTTAGGATGTTGCAAATATTGGCTCGTCTAATGTTTTGTTGCTCTTCGTTTATATTAATTAAACTATTTTCTATGTTGATTATGAATTGTTCATACAGAATGTTTTTGGGGTCGAAAATATTAAAATTTGGGCCGTAATTGAGTATATCTTGGACATTGTCAGGGATATTTATATTGGTTAGGTTTTCAGTCCAATTGTTAGGTTTTTCTGTTATATGGGGTTTATTTAAGAAATTTTGTATTAAATTTTTTTGGTTATTTGAATTTTGTTTAAAGATAAGTTTTACTGTATTATAAGAATAAATTATGCTTTTGTAGCATGTGAATTTTTTTGATTGTAAATGGTGTTTATGATGATATTAATAAAGTATTTTTCCAAAAAGATGTACCTAACTAATACACGATTCGCTGAAATGTTTCTTTAGTTGTGAAGTGCACGTATGGATTTTTTCTACAGCCGTGATTTTAAACTGCTTCCAAGGGTCATATGCGGCGTGCTTTATGTTGTCTATAAAACACGCCATTCCATTTAAAGCACGGAGTACTTTAAGAGTTTTTTGTAATACCTACTTGTTAAATATTGTTTACTACTGCGTAAGCAACCTCTTTACGGCCCGGCCGTAAAAAGTGTCCGTAAAGACCACGGCCTGCTAAATTGTATGCCGAACGTCAAAGTGACGTTTGTCACATAAATCCAGCAGCAACCAAGCCTTCAACTCCACATAGAAGATGGAGCAAAAGACTGCTATAACTCCTGAACATACGCTAAAATAACTTGCTCATTCACAATCTTAACGTCGTTAGGAATATCTTCATCATTTTCTACAGATGTAATAAGTTACGAGCTGGTTACAACTTAAAACTGCTTATAGCCATACACAAACTTGGAAATAAATGACATTTATAAACAACAGTTGCAACGTTCTACGCACTCTCAATCATTCTAAAACGTCATTACACAAACCTAGCTTTTGATGAAAATAAATTAGAAAAATATAGATATGATCGAATTGTATGTAGGTATTACAAAAATTATTGTACAATACACGTCCGTTAGGGCCTTTACTGCCTCGCCAGTATTATTCGACTCGCTCTTCGAGCTCGTCTCACAAATTCTCTGGCTCGGCAGTAAAGGCTATCCTAACGGACTTCTACTGTAAAATACTATATAAAACCTTATTTGTGAAGATTAAAAGTACAGTTATTATATCGGACCGATTTGTATGCGGAGCCCCGAGTGCCCGATTGGAGAGGGGCGGAGCCCGATGGCCCCCTTGGAGAGGGGCGGAGCCCCGACGGCACCCTTGGAGAGGGGTGGAGCTCCAAAAGCCCCCTTGGAGAGGGTCCGAGTCCCGAGGGCCCTCTTGGAGAGGGGCGAAGCCCGATGCCCCCCTTGGAGAGGGGCGGAGCCCCGAGGGCACCCTTGGAGAGGGGTGGAGCTCCAAGAGCCCCCTTGGAGAGGGGCCGAGCCCTGAGGGCCCCCTTGGAGAGGGTCCGAGTCCCGAGGGCCCTCTTGGAGAGGGGCGGAGCCCGATGGCCCCCTTGGAGAGGGGCGGAGCCCCGAGGGCACCGTTGGAGAGGGGTGGAGCTCCAAGAGCCCCCTTGGAGACGGACCGAGCCCTGAGGGCCCCCTTGGAGAGGGGCCGAGCCCCGAGGGCCACCTTGGAAAGGAGCGGAGTCCCGAGGGCCCCCTTGGAGAGGGGTGGAGTCCCGACGGCCGCTTTGGAGAGGGGCGAAGTCCCGAGGGCATTTAAGCTAACAAACTCCTCGGCTGTAGAAAAAATATTGAAGCCAACTCGTGTTTTACAGTTTAAAAATCTCGGTCGATCATAAAATTCTCGCTTCGCTCGAATTTTAACATGATCGACCTCGATTTTTAAACCCTCTGTAAAACACTTGTTGAAGCATCATATTTAATGTTTACTTGAGAATAATCCTAGAAATTGTTCGTGGCATTAGGAGCTGCAGCCAGGTTAATTTAAGTCTTGCTCATCTCCCGCTGTCCAGCAATCTATCATACTTAAGATCCTAATCTTGGATTTGCATGTCATTTGTAAATACCATCTGCAATTTAAAACGGATGTCATTAGTTTATTGTTAGAGCTTTCGGCGAAATGCAGCTCTCTCTTGCGATGGTCGACCATTCCTTCCCCCTACTCCTAAAGGGGTGGTTTAACGAGTGTCCGAGTTTTCTTGGGCTCGAAGAGACAGACACGACCAGAGTCACGTTAAGACACCGAGAGATATACATCTCCTCTATAATCAGTACCGGCAAGTTTAAATTTGTAATTATACAGTCCGCTTTTAGTGTTACATTGGTGTATATATTGTAAATAAAGTGTTATTACAATTATATTCGTTGTGTTCAATCATTCACGACCGCGACGACTTGCGTGATTCTCCGCCGGTATTTCGTTGTGCCCGTAAGGTTCGGGTCGCAACATATTTTGGTCATATCGAACCGAATTTCGAACCAAGTACACCTTGGATTCAACGTCTTCATCTGAAGAGGATCATCTGTATCCACATTTGCCGTGTATGGCATTCATCGGAGGAAGCTGCAGCATCATTACGAGGCCAGTGGAGTCCCCAGTACCTACAAAAAGCGTCAACTTCTTGGGGTGAGTGGTCTCCAATCCTACCGTTTGTTTAATTTCCCATTGTCGCATGTTTGATGTTGTGTACGTTCTTTCAACGTGAAGAATTGGTTCATTAATTACTAGCGTCGAGGAAAATTTAATTGAAGAAATTTCTTCATAATTGTTTGCTCTTTTTGAGTAACGTCAGTAAAATTACTTTATTTAGTTATTACGCTTGATTCCAAATGGCAGACATTAAAGCACTGCTTAGCAAGCGCACAGTGCTAAAATCTAAATTAACTAAATTTAGAAATAAAATCAGTGACGAGTTAGACGTTGATCAGTTAAATACTATTAAAGATCAAGTACAACCTCTGAATGATGAATTTGATAGCATCCAATTTCAAATTGAAGAATTGGATGCAAACCAGGTAGATTCGATTTTTTTCGATCAATATCTTTCCCTTATGACGGATATTAATAAATTATTAAGAAAGCTGAATGGCTCCACTCGAGAGGTAGGCACCCCTCGTCCTGCGTCTTCAAATAATTCAATTGAGACGCAAGTTAAACTACCAGCTCTAAATTTACCACAATTTAATGGGAATTGTGAAAACTGGTTATCATTTTACGAATCTTTCGAAACGTTGGTACATAAAAACGAGACAATAAACGATTTGCAACGGTTTCATTATTTAAAATCGTGTCTAAGGGAAGAGGCGCTTCAGTTGGTCAGTTCTCTTCCAATTACCCGCGATAATTATCAAATCGCGATTGAGTTGCTAACCAACAGGTATCAGAATAAACGTTTAATTATAAAAAAGAACATTCACGCATTGTTCCATTTAGATAATGTAATTAAAGATTCATCCAAGTCATTACGAAACCTGATAGATAAGGTAATGTTACATTTAAAGGTCTTAAAATCTTTGAGCTTGCCCACGCATCATTGGGATAGCCTAATTATATATTTGGTGGCATCAAAACTTGATTTCATGTCAAATCGCGAATGGGAAAATTCGGTTACACAAGACATTCCGACGTTAGAGGATTTATTGACTTTTTTGACAAAACGATGCCAGCTGTTAGAGGCGCTTAGCTTTAAAAAAGAACCGGTCAAACGACAAACATTTGCGAACAGTTCCAAGATTAGGGAAAATAATAATTTTCAAGGTGCGTCGCATTTAGCTACAAATAAGGTGCGCTGTGCATATTGCAAACAAGCACATAACATACAAGGGTGTGAAACTTTTCTGAAGTTAGAGCCGAGAAACCGGTACCACGCAGCCAAACAAAACAAATTATGTATAATCAGTCTACGCGATAATCATGCTAGTACTAATTGCCGAAATAAAGGTTGCAGTGTTTGTCACGGTAGACATCATTCTTTATTACATTTTCAACAAGTTGAGGTTGACAATTCACCAAATTTCAGTTCCGAATCAATTTCTGCAATTTTGACACCGGAAGTAATTGCTACAACCTCCAGCAGTAACCACTGTGCAAATCAGAGCGCACATGTATTTTTATCAACCGCGTTGATTGATTTGCTCGATGCAAATAATAAGCCCCACACTGCTAGAGCTTTATTAGATGCAGGGTCACAGCCAAATTTTATTAATGAAGCACTATGTAAGAAACTCGGGCTTAAATTAGAGTTCGTCAAGTTTCCGATTGCAGGGATAAATCAATCTATCAGCCACGTACAGTGTTGCACTGTCGTAAAGTTAAGGTCAAAATGCGGCAATTATGAAACCGCGTTAAATTGCTCTGTTTTGCCAAAAATCACATCGAATTTACCGCTTATTGATTATGAAAGGCAGTTATTCAAAACCCCAAATAATATCAGATTAGCTGATCCAACTTTCAATATATCTGGGCCTATTGATTTGCTTATCGGCGCAGAAAAATTCTGGGACTTATTGGGCTCAGGTCAATTAAAATTATCAAACCATGGCCCAGTATTGCAAGAAACCAAATTAGGTTGGATACTCGGGGGGCCAATGCGGGCTTTACAGCCTCAACCTCGTCCAGTAAGTTTTCATGCTGCATTAGACAGTCAATTGTCAAATTTTTGGCAACTCGAGACAATACCGGAATACAATGTAAATTCCATTGAGCATTCCGCATGTGAACGAAGTTTCGCAAATAATTACTTTCGAGATTCTACCGGGCGATTTGTAGTCAAATTACCGTTTAAGGAAAACGCTAAAGTATTGGGTGAATCCAAGCAAATCGCGATTAAACGTTTTTTCACATTGGAGAAATCCTTGGGAAACCAACCGAATTTAAAATCGGAATACACTAAATTTATTCACGAATATCGTGCACTAGGTCATATGACCTTAAATTCATGCCCGGAGTCGGACATCCCCTCAAAACATGCTTATCTTCCACACCATGCGGTGATTAAACCATCCAGTACGTCCACCAAATTAAGAGTTGTATTCGATGCAAGTGCTAAAACGACCACGGGTGTCAGTTTAAACGATACCTTATTAGTCGGACCTCAAATTCAATCTGATTTGTTTCCCTTGCTTACTCGATTTCGAACGTATAAATACGTTCTAACAGCTGATATACATAAAATGTATCGCCAAATTGTTGTTCATGCAAATGATCGACCGTTTCAACAAATAGTATGGAGGGACAATCCGAATGAACCCCTACAAAGTTATTATTTAAATACCGTTACGTATGGTACCGCGTCGGCACCTTTTTTAGCCGTGCGCACGTTGCAGTAATTAGCTCACGAAGAAACGGAAATACTTCCAAGGGCAAAATCCGCTATTCTTAACGATTTCTTTATGGATGATTTAATAACAGGCACAAATGATTTTAATGAGGCTCTGAGTATTCGCGAACAATTAATAGAAGTTTTGAGTAAGGGTGGTTTTGAACTCAGAAAATGGGCAACCAATGAACCCGCGTTATTACCACGTTGTCAAAGGTCAGATTTGACGAACGATCAAACATGGATTAATCTTGACAAGGCGGGCGACACGAAAACTCTCGGACTGTCTTGGAATTGCATTAACGATGTGCTGCAATATGACAACACACAATTAAAGATTTCAAATAAAATCACGAAACGGGCGATATTATCGGTCACCGCTCAATTGTTTGACCCTCTGGGTTTGATAAATCCGGTTATTGTAACGGCAAAGGTCATTCTACAAGGGTTATGGGCTAGCAAAAGTGGCTGGGACGACGAGATACCGTCCAAGATACGTGAGAAGTGGATACAATTATTCACAAGCTTATCGGTTTTAAGCCAAATAAAAATCCCTCGAATTGTTGTTGAAATTCCTGAATTTATCGAGATTCATGGGTTCAGCGACGCGTCGGAACTCGCGTATGAAGCTTGTCTCTACATAAGATCAAGGTCCGCGGTAGGCGAATATGCCGTACATTTATTATGCGCGAAGTCCCGAGTTGCCCCTCTTAAAAGGGTATCACTGCCGCGCTTAGAGCTGTGCGCCGCCGTTCTTCTCTCGCATCTCTTTCGTAAAGTTGAATCGATAATAAATCTCAATATCAGCCGATCAGTTATGTGGACTGATTCTAAAATTGTGTTGGCCTGGCTATCCGCGGAGCCACATAATTGGAAAACGTTTGTGGCCAACAGAGTCGCGGAAATTAATATAGCAGCAAATAAAGTCGATTGGAATTATATTCCTTCAGAATTAAACCCAGCCGATATAGTTTCACGTGGTAGTTTACCGAACGAACTGCTTCATAATCGTTTATGGTGGCACGGTCCAGATTTTTTATCGGACTCGAAATTAAAGTGGCCAATTAATGACCACGTAGATATTTCGGACGATTCGTTAGAGAAACGAAGTTTAGTCTCAAATGTTGTCACACAAAACAACCAAACTAAAGAATTTTTTGAAATGTTCGAAAGATTTTCTAAATTTTCCAAATTGCAACGCGTTATTGCGTATTGCAAAAGATTCGTCAACAATTCAAAACCGGGCGCTATAAGACAAACGGGTGGATTGACATCAATTGAATTGCATAATGCAGAAACATTTATTGTAAAACAAGTTCAAGCGTGTAACTTTAAGGATGAAATTGCAGCATTGCGTAAGGGTGACCAAGTTCACAGGCTCAGCATTATTAGATCTCTAAATCCATTTCTTGATTATAATGATATTATCCGAGTTGGTGGTCGCTTAGCAAATTCAAAATTGGGTCATGATATTAAACATCCCATTTTACTGCCCAAACATCATGTCACGAACCTTTTGATTTATCGTGAGCACACAAGGCTACTGCATGCTGGGCAACAAGCTACATTGTCGTCACTTCGTCATAAGTATTGGCCAATTTCAGGTCGAGGCAGTGTACGAAATGTCCTGCATAAATGCATAACTTGTTTTAAGACAAACCCGCAGCCCTTAAGGCAAATTATGGGTGATTTGCCCGCGTCTAGAGTCGAGCCCGCCAGACCATTTATTAATTGCGGAATTGATTACGCGGGACCTGTACTCTTAAAGGAAGGTTCCGGCCGTGGAAAACGATCCGTAAGGGCATATATTGCGATATTTGTTTGTCTAGCCACTAAGGCAATACATGTGGAAATCGTATCAGATCTAACGACGCAAGCGTTTCTCGCAGCGTTGAAACGTTTTATCTCACGCCGCGGAAACATAAAAAACTTATATTCCGATAATGCTACTTGTTTCGTCGGCGCTAACCGCGAACTAAAACAATTGAGAGAGCTATTTAAAAATCAAATTTTTCATTGAGAGGTCATGGACGTGCTAGCCACAGATTATATAAAGTGGCATTTTATCCCGCCTAGAGCCGCGCATCATGGTGGCATTTGGGAAGCTGCCGTAAAGTCGGTTAAGCATCATATTAAAAGAGTTATTGGTGAGGCTTCTTTCACGTTTGAAGAATTGTACACAATATTAACTTGTATCGAATCTTTCCTCAATTCCCGTCCTTTAACTCCAATCAGTAACGATCCTAATGACCTCATTCCCTTAACTCCAAGTCACTTCCTTATTGGAGACGTGCTCACTGCACCCGTTGAACCGGATGTGACTAAGCTCAACATTCATCGCTTGTCAAGATGGCAACACATTGAGCAAATACGTCAACACTTTTGGCAACGATGGTCAGCCGAATATCTGACCCAGCTTCAACAGCGTGCTAAATGGCACCACGCTGAGACCAATATCGCCATAAATACTATGGTCTTGATCAAGGAAGACTGCGTACCTCCACTACGTTGGCCGTTGGGTCGCGTTATCGCTACCCATCCAGGGAAGGATGGCAAAACGCGAGTCGGGTCAATCCGCACCTCGAAAGGCATTATTATTCGTGCCGTAACAAGGGTGTGTCCGCTTCCAGTCCAATAGCGATTGTGTTGGTGATTGAACTAATAAACAACTTTTTAAGTGCTTCGTATCAGTGAATTCCCGTGTCATAGACTAGGATTTGAGACATTTGATCACACGTGTCTATTTATGTTCTTTCATGCTTTTATTGTGCTCAGTGTCTTGTAAATCTCCTGTACATAGTATGTTCTTGATAGTTCTTACATTTGATTAATTGCCTTGCATCTAATTTATCTCGTGTACTTTCTGTGTATCATTTCGATGTATTTCCTGTGTTTATTTTATAAGGTATTGTTATAAAGGTCCCCAGTTCCTTTATAGGGGCCGGTATGTTGAAGCATCATATTTAATATTTACTTGAGAATAATCCTAGAAATTGTTCGTGGCATTAGGAGCTGCAGCCAGGTTAATTTAAGTCTTGCTCATCTCCCGCTGTCCAGCAATCTATCATACTTAAGATCCTAATCTTGGATTTGCATGTCATTTGTAAATACCATCTGCAATTTAAAACGGATGTCATTAGTTTATTGTTAGAGCTTTCGGCGAAATGCAGCTCTCTCTTGCGATGGTCGACCATTCCTTCCCCCTACTCCTAAAGGGGTGGTTTAACGAGTGTCCGAGTTTTCTTGGGCTCGAAGAGACAGACACGACCAGAGTCACGTTAAGACACCGAGAGATATACATCTCCTCTATAATCAGTACCGGCAAGTTTAAATTTGTAATTATACAGTCCGCTTTTAGTGTTACATTGGTGTATATATTGTAAATAAAGTGTTATTACAATTATATTCGTTGTGTTCAATCATTCACGACCGCGACGACTTGCGTGATTCTCCGCCGGTATTTCGTTGTGCCCGTAAGGTTCGGGTCGCAACAACACTAGTTGCCTTAATAGCTATAATTTTTGCTCGTACTATATTTCTGAACAGTAAAAATATTTTAAATTTGCGCCATTTTTTTTGTTTACGCTTTTAGTTCCGCCAGTGAAGGTTAATGGCGTTAGTATCGCCTTGCAGCCAACAGTTTATTAGGGACTTTTGCCTCGCCTATGTATTCTCTTTGAGTCGAACAAAAACAAATAAGTATGTGCTGAATTTCCGGATCCGCAGGGGGCCTAATAAAACGAACATGCGCAATAGTTGAACTAATAACACGGGCATAACAAAAGAATGTTTCGACCGGCGAAATATAGCAGACTTGCACCTTGCATCTACGTTGGAGCGAAAAGCGACGTTGCCATCTAGATTTCCAGGAATATTCCGCTGCCAATAGCACGGTTGCCGGATCCTGCTGAGTTGCCTACAAGTGTAATGGAAGATTTTCTTAAAAGTCCCTTTATATACAGTGAGAATAATGTAAGACTGTACATGGCTGAATTATGCAAAATTAGACATAGAAAATTTACTTAATGTTACCATGGTGTTTGTAAACAAAATAACAACATAGTGACTATAGAAACTAATTGAAACTGCATTATTTCATTGCAATTTCAAAACCGACAATTGTTACTAGCATGGGTAAATTGATTACTACTAAAATAAGGTTGCCAAAGTATAGTCATACATTATTCACACGGTATAATATACCGTGAGAGTGTCAAGTCTGTAACTATCTAAATAGAACTTTTATCAAATGTTTTTGAAAGAAATCCTTGAAAACGTCAATTTTATTTTAAATAAGACATATTTTACTGTAATTGTAACTTTTAGATTGTCTTTTGTTTTTGAGTTATGACGTTAGCGATTTTTTTTACTGGAAACCCTACATTTTTATGATGACAATCATTTGCCGCTTGCATATTACATCATCACTGGAGGACGGCTTGACCGATTTGGCTCATTATTTTTGTTGTGTTTCTAATTGTCAGGACAAGGTTTGTATGAAAGAATATTTTGGGGAAATGCACCGGAAAAGTCGGAAAATTTGGAAAACCAAAAAGATGATTTTCTTTCTTTATTTTGTTGGAATTTCGTATGAAATTAGAAAATGGGACAACAAATTTCGCTTCGGTTAATAATCATTATTTTTACGTATAATCTAGAAATGTTTTCTTTCACCTAAAATAATTCGATAAATTGTATTTACAGTTCCATTTGGCTGATCGCCAGAACTCCAGTAGATCTGCATTCCTGTCTGTTGGGTAGAAAGTATACAGTGTTCGGTAAAGAATGGAACACCGATTAGTCATAGATTCATTACGTTATAATAAATCGATTAAACCTAATACACCTTAGTACAAAGTCCCTTCAGTACGAAGTTATGGGGCCTTGAAGTTAAGTTTTTTATTTCTTATTTTTTTGTTAATTTCCACAAATGTGGAGATATCGATTTGAATTTTGCTATACATACTTACTATTATGATCTGCACTAATAGGAAAAATTTCATAAACTAGACTTGACTGTAAGGGTCACTTTACCTATCTTTCAACACTTTTTTAGCTCTAAGTTCGTTATCTGTAACATTTTTAAAATTTCAGGTTATTATTTGAAAGAGAATTACAATACACAAAAATAATGTCCTCTCAGTTCATAAGTGTAAGAGCAACCGTTTACCTTAAAATGCCCATCAAAGGTTTTTGGTTGTCATTAAGACGTGCAATTATCAATTAGCTATGATCACAACAATGGGTAATGATTGTAATCTAGTAAACAACAACAAGAAATCAATTAATGACATTGGTGACATCAGTTTTTTGTCTTTTGTGCTTACGAAAATGCTGCGACATAACGAACCTTTCAGCATTTGGAGAATTCGTTATTTAGCGGCATTTTCTTAAACATAAAAGAACAAATTCTTATGTAACTAATGTCATTAATTGATTTATCATTGTTTTTGTGATCACGGCTATCTGATAATTGCACGTCTTAATGACAACTAAAACCCTTTGCTGAGCATTTTAAGGTAAACGGTTGTTTTTACGCTTAAGAACTAAGAGCACATTATTTTTGTGCTTTTTAATTCTATTTCAGATAATAACCTACAATTTCAAATAGTATATTGTGTATCTAGGACGAAAAGCGTAACATTCCCAGACGACTGTGAATGAAACAACACAGGAGTCTGGAAATGTTGCTTTTCGTCCAAGATACACATACTATTTTTCCGCCAATCGATACGAGTAATTAAAATTTGCGACCGGGGCGGAGCCCCGATATGAGGGCCCCCTTGGAGAGGGGCGGAGCACCGCGGGCCCCCTTGGAGAGGGGCGGAGCCCCGAGGGCTTTGTGGTGAGAGGCCGAGCCCCGAGGGCCCCTTTGGAGAGGGTCGGAGCCCCGAGGGCCCCCTTGGAGAGGGTCGGATCCGAGGGCCCTCTTGGAGAGGGGCGGAACCCCGAGGGCCCCCTTGGAGAGGGGCGGAGTCCCGCGGGCCCCATTGGAGAGGAACGGAGCCCCGAGGGCCCCCTTGGAAAGGGACAGAGCCGCGATGGCCCCCTTGGAGAGAGTCGAAGGCCCCTTTGGAGAGGGGCGGAGCCGCGAGGGCCCCATTGGAGAGAGACGGAGCCCCGAAGGCCCCCTTGGAGAGAGTCGGAGCCCCGAGGTCACCCTTGGAGAGAGGAGCCACTTGGAGAGGGGCGGAGCTCCGAGGGCCCTCTTTGGTCAGGTTTAGGGCAGGGGGGCAGGGGCGGGGTGTGTAACAGAACGGAATGGCCCAACATAATAGGCCTAAAAGTGGTGGTAAATTGAATAGGACAGACCGCGCAATAGCGCGCGCAGCCCCGTTTATTTCCATGGCCTATCGTGTTTAAAAAATATCGAGTTGCCATGAATACGAGTAATTACAATTTGTTTTTAGATAAATTTTTATTGTTAAGTGAAGTGTCAAAGTGGACCTTTTTAAATGTGCTGTGGCTGATTTCTTCAAAATTTCAAACAAGAATATTAAAAAATGATGAGTGACGATGAATATCTTATACCTGGAGAACTCCTCCGGAATTGCTGGAACTTGTAAATAAGGCGGCAATAAGTTTACTACCAAAGAAATCAATGGAAAAGTAGGAAGGTGCATATAAACGTTTCATGGACTATCGTCGGGATAAAGCTACTACTTCTTTTTCGGAGAACGTTGTAATGGCATACTTTTTGGAACTATCTTCAAAGATGAAGCCGTCAACTTTATGGGCAAATTATTCCATGTTAAGGTCAACGCTTGCCATTAAAGATGATGTTGATATATCTAAATTTCTAAAACGTCGTTCCTTTTTGAAAAGGCTATCTGAAGGTCATAGGGCAAAAAAATCAAAGATTTTAAGTAATGATGAAATAAACAAATTTATTCGGGAAGCTTCAGATTTTGAATACTTAATGATTAAGGTAAATAGCTAAATAAAATTTTTGATGAAATTTACAAACCTATTTATAATTTTTCCAGGTCGCTTTAATTTTTGGTGTTTCGGGTGAGTGCCGCCGGGATGAGCTAACCCGAATGACTATAAATGATATACAAGACCTACAGTCTAAGCTTCTGATTAGCATACCAGATACGAAAACAAAAAAACCAAGATCATTTGTTGTAAATGAAAGTTACCTAAGGCTACCTCGGTGGTTGAGTGGTCTTGTTGTCTGCTTAGCAACCAGGTGGACATGGGTTCAAATCTGGCCGTAGCTGAGAATTTTCTCGGAGCGGCAGTGGATTTGAATCCATTAGTTAAGGTAGATGTAGGTTGTTGTGTGTGTGGTGTGTTTGCATGCGGGGGAGCGTAATGTAAGTCACGTGCGGCGCATTACCTCCGTTGCACTTCCCGCGAGGCATGAATGGTCCTCGACGCCGAAAGGTAAAAGAGGCTATAGATTATGAATGAATGATGAATGAAAGTTACCTAAATGTGTACCGGAAGTACGTTGCACTAAGACCAAAAAATATGGAAAGTGAACGATTTTTCTTTAAAAATAATAAAGGAAAAAGCTATGGACAGGTTGTGGGAGTTCATCAATTTGGAAAAACTCCACAAATTGTTGCGACTTATTTAAACTTGCCAGAGCCGAAACGTTATACAGGCCATTGCTTCCGTCGGTCGTCTGCCACTATATTAGTTAATTCCGGAGCAGATATAACGACTTTGAAGAGGCACAGGAGTTGGAGTTCCTCAAGTGTTGCAGAAGGATACATTGAGGAATCTGTAAACAATAAAGTAGAGATAGCAAATAGAATTTTTACTGTAGAAAATGTGCGAGAAAATACTTCTACCAGTTCTTGTTACGTTACTAATAGTTTCACTGATAATATTAATCATAGTTCTGACAATGTTCTTTCCAGTTCTGACAATGTCGCTCACTGTTCTAATAATCTTGCTCATTTCTCAACAAATAATGTTCCCTCATTGTTTACTAATTGTACTAATTGTACTATTACTGTAAATATAACAAATACACATTAATTTGTTATAACATAATTATGTAACGAAATTAATAAACGATTTATCTGTTTCCCGTGAATCAATCATCATCCTATAACATAAAATCGTTGCTCTCTTTCTTTGTATGTATCTTTGTTCGCTATCTCCTCCAAAGATACTGGACCGATTAAGTTGTATGATGGCTTAAAAGTTTGCTAAGTTTTAGACTTAGGTCGTAGGCCCGCCAGCGGAGCGGAGCGTCTGTCTCCCTGGGCTACGGTGTGACAGCTGCTGTGGCCGTGTGCTGTTAGTAGTGTTAGCTCGGGTAATTCACTATGTTCATATATCATTACAGCAGATTTGAATAATACAAGATATTTTGGTCTGGTGGTAGAATGCTCGCCTGTCACGCGGGCGGCCCGGGTTCGATTCTCGGCAGAATGCATCTTTTTTTATAATTTAAAATAATGAATCTCTCTCATCCTTTTTTTAAAATTTATATTAATGAAACTCTCTTCAATTAGCGAACCGAAGCGTAGTTCGGGTGACTCACTAGTCAGCAATAATTACATTCGAAAAATATTCCTTGCCTAGGCCGGGAATATTATTCCTGTACAGTTTTATTGTATATTGCCTAGCAACGGCTGATGTAATGGAATGTTTGACTTTGCTCAACAAAATTTTGTGAATAATGTGACAGTTCTAGTACGATTGGCGGAAAAAAATATTACAGATAACGAAGTTATAGTTAAAACAAGTTTTCAAAGATAGGTAAAGTGCCTCTGACAATCAAGTCCAATTTATGAAAAAAAAAATGATTAGTGCAGTACATAATAGTGCGCACGTATACCAAAATTCAAATCGATATCTCTACATTTGTGGAAATTAACAAAAAAATAAGAAATAAAAAATTGAATTTCAAGGCCCTATAACTTTTTACTGAAGGGACTTGGTACTAAGGTATATTAGGTTTAATCGATTTATTGCAACGTAAGGAATCTATGGCTAATCGGTGTCCCATTCTTTACCGAACACCCTGTATATGTACTACATAAAAATCAACTGCCGCATGTATGTTGCATTATCACTGGAGCACGGCTTGACGAGCTAGGAGCTTTAACAACAAAGTTGAGTTTAAATTTTAACTTCCCGTCAATCACTACCGCCTACACTTGCAAGCCATGCTGTTGGAGATTTGGCAACGCCGATCGTATAGGTACCAATTTTTGTTCTGTTTATAAAAACGCCTGTCCAAATGTGGCGTGTGATTATATATTACTATATTGGACTGCTCTAAGTTTGAAGAAATATATTTATTTATATTACTGTATCTACTGTTCGTGATAAGTGCAAGTAAAATTGCTTCTAGAATTTATGGGTTTTTATTATGTACATTGAGGTACATAAATAACAATCTAACCTCATTTTTAGAGCATTTCTTGTAACTTTTAATTGTATATTTAGAATACCGCGAAGACGCTGTGTACCAACCAACTTAAAAGAAAATCGTATGCAAACTATAACATTTCCGTTTAACTGACAATGCTGTCTCCAAGCGTATTTCCAAATTTACCAACATATTTGTCATCGAAAGCGCCACAAGAAGTTTATTATGTTCAAATAAGATTATTTACAGCTATAGCAACATATTTTTTGATTATGTTGTACTCTTAATCAGCAGTAGTGTATAGAAAGATACAAACTTTACAATAATTACAGAAATGTTCTTTTATCCATGGGAACACATAGGTTAAGTTGTTTTATCGGTTGCAGAATATTAATCCCTTGTTTACATATACAAAAGTAGGCTGGTAACTAAATCATAACTGACCTGTACGGTAATAGTCCATTACCGTACATGGCAACCATTACCCTACATGGCAACCGATAAACTATTGAACAAATCACGGATGTTATGAATCATAACAGCCTCGAGCTCGGATTTCAATACAACATCTGCGGCAGTTATGATACTCATAACATTCCTAGATATGTTAATAGCTATTATCTACGACCACTACTAAAAGTAGGCCTTTTAGCGCTAGCTTGTTTCACTAGAAGTGACGTTTTATAGTTTACCGTGGTTAAAGAAATCAGCTGTTTACTTTTAGCCGATGTGCTAAAAGTGAAGTGAGGTTATAAAACTACAATTTCGAACTGGAAGTGAAGTTGTCAAGTTATTCTAGTTGCTTCTCGCGTTACAGGTAAAGTGTTTTTGAAATAATTAAAGCGTTATGTAATGAATACAGTCAGATGTGGAGTATTAATAATAACCTTTCGTAACTGACCTTGACAGCACTGGCTTCGCAAACATTCGCGCGAGAAGCATGGCCTACTGTTTATTATGACATAAATTAGAAGTGTCGTAGATGCAAACCTTTGTTATATCGATATTTATGGATTAATAACCGTAAAATTAAGGTCGTAGATAAAATATTGTATCCAACGCGTGCTAAAAGTCGTTTATGCACGAGACATGAAAATTATGAAACGAAGCCGAACTGTCCCGGTTCGAACGCAGATCTCGTTCTGCTTTCCGAGCCGTCAATTGTAAACTTACGTAGGTGTGGTGTGTTACCTTTCAATGTTGTACACAGTTATCAACTTTACTGTAAAAAATGCCCATGCAAGTTTCAAATGAGAAGTACGCGTACGCCGATATTATGTACTATCACGGACAAAAGTATTTGCCAGCCTGCTTCTTGCAAATGTGCTTTACTGAAGAGCTTAAGCGGTTACCAAACACAGCTTTTAAAAATTTTAACTGTTTAACGTAGAGGTTGGTAGTACTGTTACAAATCCATAGCCGGCATCTCAAATTATTATACAGACCAAAGGCGCGAAATTTAAGTTGGTGTTGGGCAAACGAATGCTTTTAAGTTTAGAAAAGAAAATTATAAAGGAATAACTCAAGATGTATTTTTCGGTATTACTGTAATTTTAATGGAGATAATTACGATTCGCCAGTCACCGAACATTATTAGAATATAAAAAATGTATTTTTGTTGTGGTAATGATTCCCTTTCCTTTGCAGTGTTTTAAACATATTGGGGTAATTTCTTTTTTTTAAAATATTTTAACCTTTACCCATAACAAGAATTTCAAATTAATATTGAGAGACACTCGGAACGCAAATTACGTCATATGTTATATATACTACAAATTTTACTTTTTATGTAACGTAGAACGATGACCCAAACAGCATAAACAAAGTACGAAGGTCAGTATTTGAAATGTGAACTTTTTAACTAACATAGTTGACGGTATTTAGCCAACATTCTTTAGCACACTCATTAGAGAGGATTAGGATTTCAAGTTGATACCACAAGCAGTATTGAGTAATATGGGCTTCAACTCCAAGTTTATTATCAACTATGAGAATTGTTCTTTGCACTAGATATTATGTTTTTTTAACAAACAAACACTAAGGCATTTTTTTCCCTATGTGACGTAGGTGAATTTTGTATCCCAAGGGGTCGCGGGACGATTTTGAAAATTTCGAGTTCATCTGTTTCCCTTTATTAAAATTTCAAAACTTATAAGCTGTAATAAACGTAATCTTACTCCCTTACTTCAACTTTTATCCCCTAAGGGGTTGGGGGATAATTTTGCGATTTTTCGATTTCGTTCTTTATTTCAACCTTAAAACTTATAACTGCGGCAAGTTTCTATATGAATACTAAAATTTTGCACACCTAGGCGGTGTTAAGGGTTACATTTTTACAATTTTTTCTTCTATAGGGATCCTAAAACCTATCATTGTACAAAATATCAAGTAGGTATATACGTCGCTTCCACGTCAGTGATTTAAAGTGCGGTTCCCCTACCACGTGCCAGTTCTTTGCTGTCACGCTACTTAAGTTTCTCCTTCACCGAACCATTCAGCGCTCTCCTTCGAGGCGTTCAACATGCTACCTGTAAAATTTTTGGTCGCTCCCGGTGCAGTTCATGATAGGGTTCTACATATGCTTCATCCACCTCATCGCAGTTCGGCTTCTTTTGCCTATAATGATGGAGTACACAACGTGACGTAATATGGATACCAGTTCATTGGCCACTATTTCCGTTTTTAAAATACAAATGAACAACTTTACTGAAAATTATTTTTTAACTTTCAAGATAAATTACCATTTTCCTACATATGTGGTAGACACGAATTGTTATACGATTTTACTAAAGAATAAATCTGTTGTCTTGAAGAAGTTGCTCGCAGCCTCGGATAATTCCTGCTGTATATCTACCATTGTTTGAGCGTGGCTTTGAACTTGAATGTGGCTTTGAGCTTGAACGTGGCCTTGAGCTTGAACTCAAGGCTAAGTTGTGGGGGGGTGTTTCAGAACGGACCACTCTACTCTACTATCCGCATCTTTCCACAACTTAAAAAAATAGATTCCTACCTCAGATCCCTACCGAAAACAATTAACGAAGCTCGACAACATTATCGAGGTACTAAGAAATAATTTAGCCAAATTTTTCGATAGACAAATCCAGCGTAGGGCAGCTTGTGTACAAGAAAGGACGAATATTATCCGATGCCGCACGCGAGATAAACTCGAAGTTGGCCCCGAAGCATTCCTGACCTTCGGGAGAGAGGATTACGATGATGCGCGCCCAGATCGTACTACTAGAATTAATTAAAGGTCCAACATCCTAGAAGAAGAAGGGAAAGACAAATTCATTACACCTCCAGGCAAACTGTTAATATTAAAAAAACAGAAACACTCGCACATGAGACGCAAGTCGCAACCGCGACCTCTACGCATACCGTTAATAAATTTATGCTGGCTTCATCGAGCCTCCCGTATCTGAAAAATTTAGCTCGATGAAGAAGTCGTTCAGCTGCTGCACTTTTACCTAATGATTTCCATTGCCTACCTTGAAGATTCACTACGAACCTTTTCCCCGAGAGAGGGGCAAATGTAACGTTTGTGTTGAAAGGAATTATTTTCTAAACAACGTTAAACGCTGCAAAAATACCTTCTGCGCCTGGATTTTTGAAATTATAAAACTTCGAACGCACCGATAATCAAATAAGTGATATGTTGACCGCTATGCGCCGATTACCGAAAAACAGCGCAAACGACACCACGGCGCATCTCCTACAAAACCGCTACGTCAAGATAACGCAAAAGGAAGGACAGGATAAAAGCAAGAAAATTCTCCTAGAGAAAACAGGATTCGAGTTCCACCTCGATATCCTCGCATCCCGCCTGAAAAGTTCTGGCATCACCGCTGATAGTTCCGCTGTCTGATTGTAGCTTTGGTCCTTCAAGGCAGAGAAACGCCAGCACCCCGAACCGATAATTCCCGTCGACTACCCTATCTACGAGTGTACGAGATCACGTAGGGAGACGAAAATTTAAAATTGCAGAGCGCTCGCCTCTCTGTCAAAGAGCAATTATAACCTCACATAACCTGTCATACCTGCAAGAACTTTTGGAACCGTCTCCCGCCCTCCGTATTAATTCTTGCGAACTTACCAACCGACAACAAGCTAACATTTATCGAAGTTGCAGACACTCGACCTACTGCGAGCTCGAGGACAACCGACCTACCCCAGATTATCGTGTCGACCAGTCAACGAAGATTGAATTATTATTGTACATACAAAATACACTTTTATTTTAACCCTGTATTTAAGACAAGAATAAATGATTTATGGTTTACCTACTTTTTTTGTTAATTTTGGGTCAAGGTTAGTTTTATACCCTCTTATATTTGAGCTACTTGATGGTATGAGCTACAAACGAAGATTAATTCTAGCTTCACAATGAGTAATTGCAAAATTGTTTCCCTCATCCAGGGAGAGCGTTGCAAGGTCAAAGGGTCAACATTAAATGGAGAATAGAGGAAAATCAAGTAGTTCAGGAGAGTAGGAACATGCAGATAGAAACAGAAAAGGTATGAACGGTACAGTTAGAGCAACAAAATATGGTAGGATAAGACGATTATATAAAGAGAATGTTGAGGCAAAACATGTAAAATATGAGTAGGGAAATTAAACAGGAGATGAACAATATGAGTAGCAGGTTGGAGAGTATAGACCATAAGTTTGAATAAAACAAATAGGAGATCAATAATATAAGTAGGAAAATAAATGATAGGATAACAGCAAATAGCCAGAAAATTAGACAAGAAATATAGCAAAGCACTAAAAACGGGAAGAATTTGAACTTAAATCAAATGAAAGGTGGGAGACAATACAACAACAGTTTATAACAAGAAATATAGCAAAGCACTAAAACAGGGAAGAATTTGAACTTAAATCAAATGAAAGGTGGGAGACAATACAACAACAATTTATAGAAGATAATGATAAAGTAGAAAATCTACAAATCAGATTAGATTAGGAACAGGCTCTAATACAAGCAAAAGTAAGCACAAGGTGCGAAGAGCTTGAAGGGAAATTAGTTCAGAAAGTCCTCCATGTGGAGATAAACACTGAAAATAAAATAGAGACAGTTAAGGAAGAAAGTAAAAGATGCACAGAAAAACAGTGTGGTCAAGTTAGGAGTGAATTAGAAAATAAAATAGGATATTTAGGCATACAGGTGAATAATAGGGCCGAGTATAAATTAAATTTTTCTGCCATAATGATAGAACACATTCCAAGACTGTAATTGAAAATTTGCAGTTGTACTTGGACAATCATAGAAAACTATTGAGACAAAACTATGACAGAATAACGGAAATAAACTGTATAAAATTCGTATTAAAGGGAGACACAGGAAGATGGTCCGAACCAGTCGAGGACCAATGCTACAATTTTGAGCAATTCAAAGAAATGTTTTTAAAGAATTTTTGAAACTTCGGGGAACAAGAGATGGCCAAGTTCGAATTAATAGGGGCCAAATACAGTAAACAACATTTTAATCATTCTAGGGAGCAATATATCCACCAAAAAACAATTGGAACCTAGAATAGATGAAACTGAAACCATTTTTCGCGCCGCTTAATTGTTTTCTCCATTTATCCAATTATTTCTGGTCTAACCTGTATATTTTTATTTGAATTATAATCCATTGTATTTCGAATTATTTAAATTTATTAGTTCGCTCATTTCGTACCGATTCTGGAAAACCCGAAAACTTCCACGTGCTTATAGCGAGGTTGCAGCGTTCAGCTGTTTTTCGTTAGTGGCGCTAGGATTCTTTTTCCTGCACGTCGACGAAGCAACTTGTTTCTAAAAGGTCCCGTTCGTGCTTTATTACGCTACGGCGATTAATTTTGAAGGGCTGATGGTTTTGATTCAGGTACGATTGAGATTTTCTGCTTGCTATTCTTGTATTAATTATGTTTCTTTAGCTCTTAATTGACAGTTTTACCTGACTTAATTTTCAACACCGGCCAATGTCCTACCTAGATTCTGCAATTTGGGAGTGGCTCAGCTTTAATTACGGGCGCATCCAAGGTGCTTGTAACCACAGGGTATAGCCAGCATTTGCCTGTCAGCAATTTATGGGCGTTGGAGGTTCGAGGTTAGTGTTACTTTTGTGGTGAATACCGCATTAAAAGTGGATGGTCTCCCTGCTTTCAAGCTGATTCGGACTGGCTATTCCGGGATTAATATTATATTAAATTATCTTCGATACTTGAAATTTAAATTCGTACATTCCATAACTGTCAGCATTTAAAGTTTAAATTTATACTTTCCGTTATTACTCACATGTAAAGTTTAGACGCGTACCTTCAATTAGTTTTAATATTTGAAGTTTAAATGCGTATACTTAATTACAATTAATATTGAAAGCTACAATTTATATGTGTAATCAAACCTTTGTAAAAGGAGCATTCGCGGTTTTTGCCTTCAATAGCCTGAACAGAAAGGTTTTTTTTAAATGACAGCGATATGCATATCATCGATTTATTTGTGGTTATAATTAATTTAATAACCTGAAAGGGGTTCTTGATTTAGGTGCGTGTCGCAACATTCAATTAATTTGCACATTTCTATCATTGTTATATTCTTTATGACCAAATTATTCTAATTATTTAATATTTGAAACAATTAAGAAGCCAACCGATCGATCACTAATAATAATCAATGGTAGTATAATCGCAGATCAACCCCCTTATCATTTATACACCACGGTAGCTCTGAAATGTTCTTACTCACCGCAATGACCTAGCTAGCTTCAAATTCGGTGGCCTTGGGTCGCAGATTTCTATCATCAGCTGAACTGCTGCAAGCTCTTTTAATAATAATAAAAAACACAGGGCGCCAGAAATCACAGATTTCGAGAAATAAATAAAATTACAGCAACAATTAGGTTTATTTGGTTAATAAATAATAGTTGCTTGCAACATCGTAATTAGGTCTGTAAATTGTTTATCACAAAGTTTAAATACAGTATATAACTAGTGCTGAAAATGCAGCACGCACAAAAAATATTTGAACCTCTTTTGGGCTCTTGGATTGAATATGATTGCAATTCAATGAAGGAGTAAGCTTACCACTGTCATATGTTTTAACCGTTATCTCGGTATTGATAGTAAAATGGCGTGAGGGCACTTTTTACAAAATTCTTAATATGTATTCATTTAGCAAAACTTAAAACTTGTGAATTGTAAATTTGGGAACAATTAATACATTATGTTTTAAATGTGTAAAGCGTAGTTTAAATTTGTAAATTGTAAATCGGAAGCGTCGTTACAATCGATTCAGCCAACAATTCATAGGCGGACGTGGTTATCAACAAAAGTTGACTAACCTGGGTGGTGGTAAAAAAACGTTGCCGGTAGGCACTGAATTAGTCCAGGATTAGCTTAACGTAAGCCGACAGCAATCTCGAACTCGTGGTCGAATTTGATAATGGAATAGACGCTCCTTGTACCACTTGGCAAGCTCAAAGTGACATTCCAGAAAGGAGTTGCGAGTCCAAGTTATTGATTAGGGTGTTAATTAGGAAACCCAGATAAAGAGTCGTCTAAAAACGGCATCTAATAATGTCGTTTAAAAGTGACGTTGAAGAATATCGTCAAAGAGCTAATAAAAAAACGGGAAATTACTAAACTTGAATATCAAACCAAGGAGCGTAAACATACCTGATTTTAGTCATCAGCTTACAAACGAAGTCAATTAAAAATTGGTGCAGTAGCACGCGGGAATGCCTTCGTAGAAGCAAGTTACTTCAACCGAATACAGAAATAGAATGCCCGCTAAACGACGGAATAGCTGTTCGCTGGCGTGGAGAGATAACAAGTGAATTTCGGAAAAACCAAAACCAGCACTTTTGCGCGAACAAGATTTGATATCGATTGAAATACAGCGAATTATAACTCAAGTGAAAATATACAGGCTGTCCCGGAAGTGACTAAATGGCGAAACAAATAGCAGGAGCTAAAGATTTGTTTCATATTGAATTACGATTATAGACTGCAAGACTATTTAGCGTTAATAAATAAATGCTAGTCACTTGTAGTTAGTTATATTATTCGAAACCATTTGGTTTCTGGCGTCCATTTGTTTTTTTTGTCTTTGAAGCATTTCCAGGGTGGTACAGTTGATAAGAATCTAAGATCCAAAGCCGCCGAAATTAAGCTAGTTCGGCCTGCGCGGTAAGTTAAGATGTTTAGAGCTTCCGTGTAGTGCGTACTTTAAGAAGGTTAATCTGCGATTTTTACTACCATTGATTATTTTAATTAATTAACCGCAGGTCAGCTTCTTTATCGTTTTAAAACAATTCTGACTAGACAGTTACTAGCAGTTGGTCTATAAAAATTTGCAAAGTATTACGATAACGTTCTGCATTAACAGTATTGTTGAAGAAAATTAGCCCAATAATTCTTCTGGAAATTGCAATCCATACTCCAACTTTCACTGGATTCAACGGCGTCTCGTGAAAACCGTGAGGGTTGTCAACACTCCAAATTCTGTAATTTTATGAATTTACATAGCCACTTCAATGAAACCAGGTTTCGTCAGAAAGCAATAATCATTTCGTAAATTTGCATTAAATTAATTGCAATACTGCATACGTTTCTCAACGGCAGGTGGAAATAATTCTTGAATTACGGAAACCTTGCAGGGGTGGAAATGCAGCCTGCGCTTCACAACGGTATGGCATGAGCCATACGACAAACCAATTTTGTTCGGCTAATTGACGTAAAGTTTTTCTCAGACTACGTTCAAGATGAGCACGTACATCTTGCACAACATCTTCGGTAATCACTGCCTACAGGCGACCTTGGATTGGCTCATTTAAATATTCGCTCTTCGTCTATCAAAATTGAAAATTTTAGCGATATAGTAACATCTTTTGATTATGATGTAGTTTCCGTGTCTGAAACTTATATTACCAACAACGTATTAAAAATAGATGGTTACAACTTTGTCAGATCGGATAGGCCAACGCGTGCGGGTGGAGCGGGAATTTATCTTAAATCTTGTTATAACTCCACTATAATTAAGAGCAGTTGGAAAGTTGAACAATTATGGATAAATATTAAAATTAAAAAATGTTCTATTATAGTTGGCGTTATATATAATCCACATAAAAAAATTACAATGAATTATTAACTGAACTTTATGAAATACTAGTTGGCGAAATTAATTTATCTTTTGATAGTTTGGTACTGTTGCGTGACTTTAATATTGACTATTTAACCATTGATACGGCTAGTAGTGAATTGGTTTCTTTTAGTGAAAATGTTGATTTAAAACAAATTATTACGCATCCTATTCATTATCTGAGCATAATCGACTTACTATTTATTAAAGATTCGTTGGTTGTTAAAGGTAGTGGTGTAATTAGCATTGACAGGACGCTGTCAGACCATGATCTAATTTACTGCACCATTACCTGGGACATTCCTCACACTAGCCAATTTTATAAAACTTATAGGTCACTCTGCAATATAAATTATGAATAATTATCTGCTGACTTGTGTTCCATCCCGCATATATGAACAGGTAGATATAGATTCTAAAGTTCAATTGTTAACATTGAATATTTTACAGTTGTTTGAAATTCATTCTCTTATGAAAGAACGTGACAAGGCTTTGCTGCGTTTCAAAGCTTGCAATTCAGAACCAGCTTGGTAATATTACAAAGAACTGCCTGTAGGCAAGAAAAGAAAAAATACGTTGATGCTCAATTTAAAAATAAGACCTCAGTTGAAATATGGAAAGATCTATAGCAATTAAACTTAGGTAAAAATAAGAATCTAGTGGCACTTTCCGATCACTTATCGGATGTTAATGAAATCAATTCTTATTTAGTTCAATCAATTCCGAAAACTGACTCAAATCTTGAAAATGTAGCTACAATTTACCAAAACTTAAATCTTGATTATCAAAATATAAACATATATAGATTTGAAACAGTGGATGAGATTGATGTATTGAAAATAATTAGTTCTATCAAAACTAAAGCTGTAGGATGCGATGGTATAAGTATTGCCATGATTAAACTTTGTGTTCCTTATATACTCCCATTTTAAACTCATATTATTAATTTCATACTACGTAACGCGGTTTTCCCAAATACTTGGAAGAAGGCTTACATTATTCCTTTAGCTAAGGTTGATACACCAAAACAATTAAAAGATATAAGACCTATCAGCATATTGCCCATTTTTTCAAAAATCATGGATATGCAACTACGTGAATTTAATGAAGCAGAAAATATCTTACCTGAAGTTCAGTCACGATTTGGACCAGGTTACAGTTGCTGCACCGCAGCACTTGCAATTACTGATGACATTTTCAGAGCATTGGATCATGGAATGGCGACCATCCTAGTGTTGTTGGATTTTTCGAAGGCTTTTAATACTACAAATCACTCTACTACATCACATGCTATAGCACCTCTTTCTAGTTATTTAACTGGTAGAACAGGAAGAATGTTGCTGACTTGTTTAACCACTGGAAGAAATTGAGAGAAAAGTTTAAGTTTGAGCCTCAAGATATATATAACTGTGACGAAACAGGCTGTACTACAGTACAAAAATGCCCGAAAGTCATGGCCAGTAAAAAAGATCGTCAAGTTGGTCAAGTTACATCCACAGAAAGAGGCACTCTAGTGACAGTTTGTTTTACAATAAACGCCATCGGAAACGCCTTTCCGCCATTCTTTATATTCCCAAGAGTAAAATATAATAAAGCATTCGTTTCTAATGGACCAGAAGGATCAGACGGAGATTCATATCCATCTGGATGGATGTCTACAACCAGCTTTTTAAAATATTTGAAGCACTTTGTGAAATATTCACATTCATCTCTCGAACACCGCACTTGCATAATAATGGATAATCATGAAAGCCATGTGGCTGTAGATGTAATTGATTATGCGAAAAAACATGGGGTCAGTCTCTTAACGCTGCCACCACATTGCTGTAACAAAATGCAGCCGTTAGATATAACAGTCTATTCACCTTTCAAAACGAAATACAACGTCGCGATGTCAAATTGGGTGATTTCTAATCCAGGAAAAACGGTAACAATTTACAATATTCCTGAATTTGTAAAGGATGCCATGCCCGGAGCATTCATACAATCTAATATAACTAGTGGTTTCAAAAATTCGGGAATACATCCATTCAATCCAGCGATATTCTCAGATGCAGACTTTATGATCTCCGAAGTAACAAATCCACCAGTGCCTCGTAATGAAATTGCCACCGCTAACGAGGAAAGATAAAACTTAGTTGAAGTTGCTGTGCCATCTACATCTTCATCAGATGCACCAGGATTAAAAGTAGTCACACCTGAAATAATTAAGCCATATCCAAAAGTCGGACCTAGGAAAACTACTAAGGGCCGTAAGCCAGGAAAAACAAAAATTTTGACCGAAGCTACCGAAAAACCCGCAAAGGATAATGATATTCTAACACCTGAAAAAACCAATAAACAGACTACGCTAAAAAATCAGAGTATGGAAAAAAACGCAAGAACACTAAAGACAATAAAGTGGCGAAAAAATCTAATGAAAGAGCCAAAACCAAGAAAAGCTACAAAAGAAAAATGTTTCAGTCGAGTGATAGTGGGTCTGAATTAGAAGCAGACAATATATGTGATGACTCGGATAGTCCGTGGAATGAAGAGGAAACATCTGATCAAAGTTGGTTTTGTTTCATTTGTAACACGAATGACATGTTAGACATGAGACTATGTGTTAACTGCACAAAATATGTCCACGAAACCTGCGTTGGGTTAATTAAAAAAGGAGATCTTTTACTGCCCTAATTGCGCTATTATATAGAAGAAAATACTTTAAACCTTTTCATGTTCTTGAAGTTAATAGTTTTTACCTTGTTTTTGCATTTAATAGTTTTTACCTTCAGTTTTAAGTTTGTTCGTTCTTTGTTCAATGTGTATAAAATTTTTTTTTTTTTTTTAAATAAAACTACTTTAATTTCCTGAGTGTACTTTTAATATTACTCACATAATATAGTATGGTCATGTCTCCCCAATCACTGGTTCAACTCTCCCGGTGGTTGGGGAGACATGACCCAAATTCCGACTTTTTACTTCCTTTTACTATAAAGGAAGTATTGGATTCACCCCAAAAATTCGAAATTGAGTTTTCAACGGATCTTCACGTTTTAGAGTCCCCTGATCCCAAAAAACATATTTTTTTTCATTGGTCTGTGTGTCTGTGTGTCTGTCTGTCTGTCTGTGTGTCTGTCTGTCTGTCTGTGAACAGAATATCTCAAAAACGAAAAGAGGTATGGCGTTGAAACTTCATATATAAGTTTTGTGTACTATGTAGATGAGACAGCAAGCTTTTGAAGAAAAACGCATAACCGGAAGTAGGTGTTTACTCTTGTGATTTTTCAGTTTTTTTCGATTTTTTCAAAAACGGCTCTAACGATTTTTTTTAAACTTTACATTTTTCTTACATTTTTAATGTGTATTGATGTGAGATAGGTGATTTTCCAGTTGAATACTTCTAAAGTGGGTTTCTTTTGTTTTTTTTTTCTATTTTTTTTATTAACTCCTATTTTAAATAAAACACCCGGTATATTATTACATTTTTGAATTCACCTTAAAATTCTAGAGAAAATTTGTTTCTTCAACTAACACTCGATTTTGTACCGTTTTTGTAGAATTTGTAATTTTTGAAAATTTTTAACAAATGGTTAAAAATTTAAAATTAAATTTTTGACTAATTATAAGATCACTGTAAAAGGAAGTTGTGTGAGTGTATCACACCAGATTTTTTAAATTATGCCTTCACTATGTGTATTTGAAAATAATTCCAAAAATATATATTTATATTGATTCTAAATTACCTACACGTTTACAAGGCCTCTAAGACATCAATCTCGAAGTGACAAGGAATTGGAAAAAAAATGTAAAGGAAAAGTGGTTCAACTGTCCCGCACTCCCCCTACTAATTGATTAATTTTGTTTCAGAGAAATGCTATTACTACCAACACCACCACCGTCGATGTATAGTAAAAGCGAGTAATTATTATATACTATATCCGTTACATAAAATTATTATATAGCGAACAGGTGTTGTTTTTTCTTTCTGAATAACACGTCTTCAAAATTGGGATTTTTATTATGACAATTTTTTTTTGTCAAGAATTCAGCGATATGTCATGATCCGGAGGCGATATCATTTAATTATGACTCATTTTAATAATTCTAAAATGTATTCCAATTGTTTCAAAATCTCAATGTCCTGCATAGGTTTATATGATATAAACTTAAAAAACAAGTCAAATTGCCTTGAAATTTTAACTTTTTTGAATGTATTTTAAAAACAGTTACAACCTGCGGAGCAGCGTTTAAACGTGCGTTCAATAAGTGGAATAACAATAACAGTAATGTTGCATGACATCGAAGGGTACAATTTGGATGGCAACAGCATAGAAGTAATCATAAGGCCACCACCATTGCCAAACTTTGTTATTCTTACATTTCCAACAGGAGTGGTGTTCTCTCTAGCCCTAGCCGAATCCCATAGTTTCATGTGGTAATAAAATGTAACCTCATTTTACATCTTACAAAAGTACCAAAAATGTCACCAAACGTAGATTGGTTAAAATATGAATTGACATTTTTTTTCCAAAGATTTGTATCTGTGATTTTATGAAGGGATCAGAGACTTTTTGAATGCACTGTATATGTATTTGGTATTGACATAAGTACAGCAACAATAATTCAAATGCCATGTTTCAGTGAGGTTGAATTGAGCGGGTGTTTGACGGTTTATTGTGTACTAATTGTTTAATTTTGTTTCAGAGAAATGCCATTACTACCAAAACCACCACCGTCGATGTCTAGTAAAAGCAAGTAATTATTATATACTCTATCCTTTACATAACATTATTTTATATCGAACAGGTTTTATTTTTTCTTTCCGCATAATACGTCTTCAAAATTGGGATGTGTCAAATAATTTTTAATATGACAATTTTTTTTGTCAAGAATTCAGCGATGCGTCATGATCCGGAGGCGATATCATTTAATTATGACTCATTTTAATAATTCTGAAATGTATTCCAATTGTTTCAAAATCTCAATTTGTCCTGCATAGGTTTATATGATATAAACTTAAAAAACAAGTCAAATTGCCTTGAAATTTTTACTTTTTTGAATGTATTTTAAAAACAGCTGCATGGTTCAACTGTCCCGCACTCCCCCTACTAATTGATTAATTTTGTTTCAGAGAAATGCTATTACTACCAACACCACCACCGTCGATGTCTAGTAAAAGCGAGTAATTATTATATACTCTATCCGTTACATAAAATTATTATATAGCGAACAGGTGTTGTTTTTTCTTTCTGAATAACACGTCTTCAAAATTGGGATTTTTATTATGACAATTTTTTTTTGTCAAGAATTCAGCGATATGTCATGATCCGGAGGCGATATCATTTAATTATGACTCATTTTAATAATTCTAAAATGTATTCCAATTGTTTCAAAATCTCAATGTCCTGCATAGGTTTATATGATATAAACTTAAAAAACAAGTCAAATTGCCTTGAAATTTTAACTTTTTTGAATGTATTTTAAAAACAGTTACAACCTGCGGAGCAGCGTTTAAACGTGCGTTCAATAAGTGGAATAACAATAACAGTAATGTTGCATGACATCGAAGGGTACAATTTGGATGGCAACAGCATAGAAGTAATCATAAGGCCACCACCATTGCCAAACTTTGTTATTCTTACATTTCCAACAGGGGTGGTGTTCTCTCTAGCCCTAGCCGAATCCCATAGTTTCATGTGGTAATAAAATGTAACCTCATTTTACATCTTACAAAAGTACCAAAAATGTCACCAAACGTAGATTGGTTAAAATATGAATTGACATTTTTTTTCCAAAGATTTGTATCTGTGATTTTATGAAGGGATCAGAGACTTTTTGAATGCACTGTATATGTATTTGGTATTGACATAAGTACAGCAACAATAATTCAAATGCCATGTTTCAGTGAGGTTGAATTGAGCGGGTGTTTGACGGTTTATTGTGTACTAATTGTTTAATTTTGTTTCAGAGAAATGCCATTACTACCAAAACCACCACCGTCGATGTCTAGTAAAAGCAAGTAATTATTATATACTCTATCCTTTACATAACATTATTTTATATCGAACAGGTTTTATTTTTTCTTTCCGCATAATACGTCTTCAAAATTGGGATGTGTCAAATAATTTTTAATATGACAATTTTTTTTGTCAAGAATTCAGCGATGCGTCATGATCCGGAGGCGATATCATTTAATTATGACTCATTTTAATAATTCTAAAATGTATTCCAATTGTTTCAAAATCTCAATTTGTCCTGCATAGGTTTATATGATATAAACTTAAAAAACAAGTCAAATTGCCTTGAAATTTTTACTTTTTTGAATGTATTTTAAAAACAGTTACAACCTGCAGAGCAGCGTTTAAACGTGCGTTCAATAAGTGGAATAACAATAACAGTAATGTTACATGACATCGAAGGGTACAATTTGGATGGCAACAGCATAGAAGTAATCCTAAGGCCACCACCATTGCCAAACTTTGTTATTCTTACATTTCCAACAGGGGTGGTGTTCTCTCTAGCCCTAGTCGAATCCCATAGTTTCATGTGGTAATAAAATGTAACCTCATTTTACATCTTACAAAAGTACCAAAAATGTCACCAAACGTAGATTGGTTAAAATATGAATTGACATTTTTTTTCCAAAGATTTGTATCTGTGATTTTATGAAGGGATCAGAGACTTTTTGAATGCACTGTATATGTATTTGGTATTGACATAAGTACAGCAACAATAATTCAAATGCCATGTTTCAGTGAGGTTGAATTGAGCGGGTGTTTGACGGTTTATTGTGTACTAATTGTTTAATTTTGTTTCAGAGAAATGCCATTACTACCAAAACCACCACCGTCGATGTCTAGTAAAAGCAAGTAATTATTATATACTCTATCCTTTACATAACATTATTTTATATCGAACAGGTTTTATTTTTTCTTTCCGCATAATACGTCTTCAAAATTGGGATGTGTCAAATAATTTTTAATATGACAATTTTTTTTGTCAAGAATTCAGCGATGCGTCATGATCCGGAGGCGATATCATTTAATTATGACTCATTTTAATAATTCTAAAATGTATTCCAATTGTTTCAAAATCTCAATTTGTCCTGCATAGGTTTATATGATATAAACTTAAAAAACAAGTCAAATTGCCTTGAAATATTTACTTTTTTGAATGTATTTTAAAAACAGTTACAACCTGCAGAGCAGCGTTTAAACGTGCGTTCAATAAGTGGAATAACAATAACAGTAATGTTGCATGACATCGAAGGGTACAATTTTGATGGCAACAGCATAGAAGTAATCCTAAGGCCACCACCATTGCCAAACTTTGTTATTCTTACATTTCCAACAGGGGTGGTGTTCTCTCTAGCCCTAGCCGAATCCCATAGTTTCATGTGGTAATAAAATGCAACCTCATTTTACATCTTACAAAAGTACCAAAAATGTCACCAAACGTAGATTGGTTAAAATATGAATTGACATTTTTTTTCCAAAGATTTGTATCTGTGATTTTATGAAGGGATCAGAGACTTTTTGAATGCACTGTATATGTATTTGGTATTGACATAAGTACAGCAACAATAATTCAAATGCCATGTTTCAGTGAGGTTGAATTGAGCGGGTGTTTGACGGTTTATTGTGTACTAATTGTTTAATTTTGTTTCAGAGAAATGCCATTACTACCAAAACCACCACCGTCGATGTCTAGTAAAAGCAAGTAATTATTATATACTCTATCCTTTACATAACATTATTTTATATCGAACAGGTTTTATTTTTTCTTTCCGCATAATACGTCTTCAAAATTGGGATGTGTCAAATAATTTTTATTATGACAATTTTTTTTGTCAAGAATTCAGCGATGCGTCATGATCCGGAGGCGATATCATTTAATTATGACTCATTTTAATAATTCTAAAATGTATTCCAATTGTTTCAAAATCTCAATTTGTCCTGCATAGGTTTATATGATATAAACTTAAAAAACAAGTCAAACTGCCTTGAAATTTTAACTTTTTTGAATGTATTTTAAAACAGTTACAACCTGCAGAGCAGCGTTTAAACGTGCGTTCAATAAGTGGAATAACAATAACAGTAATGTTGCATGACATCGAAGGGTACAATTTGGATGGCAACAGCATAGAAGTAATCCTAAGGCCACCACCATTGCCAAACTCTGTTATTCTTACATTTCCAACCGGGGTGGTGTTCTCTCTAGCCCTAGCCGAGTCCCATAGTTTCATGTGGTAATAAAATGTAACCTCACTTTATATACAGAATGTCTAAAACATGTTACAAAAGTACCAGAAATGTCACCAAAACGTAGATTGGTTAAAATATGAATTGACATTTTTTTCCAAAGATTTGTATCTGTGATTTTATGAAGGGATCAGAGACTTTTTGGATGCGCTGTATATGTATTTGGTATTGACATAAGTACAGCAAAAATAATTCAAATGCCACGTTTCAGTGAGGTTGAATAAAGGCGGGTGTTTGGCAGTTTATTGTGTACTAATTGTTTTATTTTGTTTCAGAGAAATGCCATTACTACCAACACCACCACCGTTGATGTCTAGTGAAAGCGAATAATTATTATATATTCTATCCTTTAAATAAAATTATTTTGTATCAAACAGGTTTTATATTTTCTTTCTGAATAACACGTCTTCAAAATTGGGATGTGTCAAATAATTTTTATTATGACAATTTTTTTTGTCAAGAATTCAGCGAAGCGTCATGAGGCGGAGGAGATATCATTTAATTATAACTCATTTTTTAATAATTCTAAAATGTATTCAAATTGTTTCAAAATCTCAATTTGTCCTGCATAGATATATATGATATAAACTTAAAAAACAAGTCAAAATGCCTTGAAATTTTTACTTTTTTGAATGTATTTTAAAAACAGTTACAACCTGCAGAGCAGCGTTTAAACGTGCGTTCAATAAGTGGAATAACAATAACAGTAATGTTGCATGACATCGAAGGATACAATTTAAATGGCAACAGCATAGAAGTAATCCTAAGGCCACCATCATTGCTAAACTCTGTTATTCTTACATTTCCAACAGGGGTGGTGTTATCTCTAGCCTTAGCTGAATCCCATAATTTCATGTGGTAATAAAATGTAACCTCATTTTATATACAGAATGTCTAAAACATGTTACAAAAGTACCAGAAATGTCACCAAAACGTAGATTGGTTAAAATATGAATTGACATTTTTTTTCCAAAGATTTGTATCTGTGATTTTATGATGGGATCAGAGACTTTTTGGATGCACTGTATATGTATTTGGTATTGACACAAGTACAGCAAAAATAATTCAAATGCCACGTTTCAGTGAGGTTGAATAAAAGCGGGTGTTTGGCAGTTTATTGTGTACTAATTGTTTTATTTTGTTTCAGAAAAATGCCATTACTACCAACACCACCACCGTTGATGTCTAGTGAAAGCAAGTAATTATTATATACTCTATCCTTTACATAACATTATTTTATATCGAACAGGTTTTATTTTTTCTTTCCGCATAATACGTCTTCAAAATTGGGATGTGTCAAATAATTTTTAATATGACAATTTTTTTTGTCAAGAATTCAGCGATGCGTCATGATCCGGAGGCGATATCATTTAATTATGACTCATTTTAATAATTCTAAAATGGGCCTTCAAAATGAGGTTAGTGCCATCTTCAAAATTATTCGTGTGGGCCAAAAAAAGGCAGATGGAAAACCCAGGGCGTTGAAGATTATTTGCAGCAACTCAGAAATAGTCAAAAAAGCTCTCCGCTCCAAACAAAAATTAAAATTACAGTCATGTGCATACAAAATTGCATATGACTCAACAAAAATGCAACAAGCTGCTTACAAAGCAGCTTGGGAGAAACTTTTGCATAGGAAAGCTGAAGGTGAGGATGTAGTCATTAAGTTTAAAAAAGGCATACCAGTGGTAGTTACCAAAAAACCGAGCAATCAGGAAAACTAAATAATACCCCATTAGCTGTTTACTACCAAAATGTTAGCGGCCTTCGCACTAAGCTAGAAAGTCTGAAATTGGCTGTGAATAGTTCCTCCTATGATATTATAATATTGGTTGAAAGCAATTTATGTAGTGATTTTTTGGACAGCGAGTTGGAGTGCATTGATTTTAATTTATTCCGTTTTGATAGATCATGTCTTACAAGTGAAAAATCCAGTGGGGGTGGCATACTAATGTATATACGAAAGTCAATAGACTCGAAGAGGATTCAGATAAACCAGATGAATGTTGAGCAGCTGTTTGTTGCTTGTAGTTTTAAGGGATGTAAATATATAGTTGCTGGTTTATACATACCACCTAATATGCCTGAGTTATATTATATTGTGCATTGTGAGACAGTGGAGTATGTGCTACAAACCTACAATTCTCAGAAAATTTACATCTTTGGTGACTACAATTTACCGGAAGCTCATTGGTCAAATGACGGATACGGAGTTCGCGTTGAATGTCCCGGCATGTCTCACGCAATTGGTTTAGCACAGTCATTTGGTTTCTTACAACTATTTCAGTTAATAAACATACCTAACGGAAGAAATGTGTTCTTAGACCTTATGTTTTCAAATGATAGTAGTGCAGAGATAAGCTTAGCTAAGGACCCAATCTTAGACAATAGTCTTCATCATATTAGTTACCAATGTAATATACTTATAAGCAAGAAAAATCAAGTATCCAAAAGCTTTTTTTTTCAAGATTTTTATTATGATTTTAAAAATGCAAATTTTATGGGCATCAACAATTTTTTAGCAGGTATAAATTGGGAGCAGTGCCTGTCTCATAATGATATTAATTCAGCATTAGAATCTTTTTATGAAATTTTGGGGATGGCAATTGCTCTTTTTGTACCTTTGAAGAAATACTGTACAAGCACATACCCAAGGTGGTTTTTACCACAATTGCGTAATTTAACTTTTCAGAAAAAAAAGGCTCACAAAGCTTATATTATGTCTAAATCACCTACTGATTACCTAGAGTTTTCTAGGCTGCGTTCGGAATGTAAAAGAGTCAGGGAAGTTTGTTGGTCTCAGTATATGACTAATGTTGATAATGAATTCAAAACAAACCCAAAATATTTTTGGAAGTATGTTCGTGACTTAAAATCAACTCATGCCCTTCCTCATTCAATGTATTATAATGACCAGTCAGCAGATAATGGGCAAGACATTGTAAACTTATTTAAAAAATATTTTGAAACAGTTTACTCTCCGGGCAGCCTGGATGATTTGGTTTTCAGTGTGCGCGATAGTTATAATTATAATAAATTCAACTATACACACATTTCTATGGAAGCGATCTTTAACAAGATATGTAGGCTACCTGATAAAAATACTTTAGGTCCTGATGGAATTCCAAATATTGTATTAAAGAGCTCTATATGCACCCTTGTTAAACCATTACATATCTTGTTTAATAAGTCCTTACAAACATCAACTTTTCCTGACAAATGGAAAAACAGCTTTATAGTGCCGATTTATAAAAATGGGGAGAAATCTGATGTTACAAACTATAGAAGTGTGTGTATACAATCATCAATTCCCAAACTTTTTGATAGCTTAGTAAGCGATCAGTTAAAATGGCTATGCCGTGCCCTAGTTAATAAAGATCAGCATGGGTTCTGCTCTGGTCGGTCTACCCTAACAAACTTATTAGTATATCAAACCAAATTAATTGAGGCTTTTGAGGATTTTAAACAAGTTGACGCAATATATACAGATTTCTCCAAAGCGTTTGATCGGGTAGACCACCATCTACTATTAAAACGCCTTTTTACCATGGGTTTTGGCATGATGTCAGTCAAATGGACCAGTAGTTTCTTGTCGGGTCACCAGCAGAAGGTAAAAATTGGTTCTTATCTATCTGATTCAATTATAGTCACCTCAGGAGTTCCCCAAGGGGGTCACTGCTCTCCATTATTATTTAACTTATTTATTAATACTATTTTTGGATGTTTTCTGAACAGTGACGGCCTGGCGTTTGCAGATGATTTCAAAGCTTACAGGATTATATGTAGTCTTGATGATCAAAAACTTCTGCAGGATGATCTTGACAGGTTGACTAGCTGGTGTGTAGAAAATAAGCTTAATCTGAACATTTCAAAATGTTGTCGTATTAGTTTTTTTAAAGGTAAAAGAAAATTTGACACCTCTTATGCAATAAATGGTGAGACTCTGAACTATGTGTCAAAAGTCAAAGATCTAGGGATCATTATTGATGAAAATTTAACATTTATTGAACACATAAATAATGTCACTGTAAAATCTTCAAAAATGCAAGGTTTCGTTGTAAGACACTGCAAAAATTTTTCTATTGATACTTTAAGAGGCATTTATTGCTCTATTGTCAGATCTAAACTCGAATATGGCTCAATAATATGGTCACCTTATCAGGGAGTGCATAAAGCAACAATTGAACAAATACAACATAAATTTCTGAGATTTTGTGCATTCAGGTTAAAAATTGTTATTGCTGATCATGACTATTCTTGCATTGAGAGTCAATTAAAGTTAAATGCACTCTCTGTTCGTAGAGATTATGCTGGAATGCTCTTCATTTATAATCTAGTAAATAGGAATATCAATTGCGCTGATCTGTTAGAATGTATAAATGTAGAAGTACCAATTAGAAATAGAAGAGGTGATTTTATATCATTTTACATTGCATTTCATCGTACGACCTATGGTCAAAATTCGCCTATAGATCGCTACTGTAAGTTAATAAATGATAACCACCTGGAAATATTCGATGTACCTTTAGGTCATTTTAGAGTGCAACTAAATAGGATAGCTACTTAGTTATTTACTTGTTTGTAAAGAGGTTGATTTTTATTTATAGATCTTAAGACATAACTATATTTTTGTATATTGTAAAACTGTTAATGGGGTTTTCACGTCAATAAATAAATAAATTCCAATTGTTTCAAAATCTCAATTTGTCCTGCATAGGTTTATATGATATAAACTTAAAAAACAAGTCAAATTGCCTTGAAATTTTAACTTTTTTGAATGTATTTTAAAAACAGTTACAACCTGCCGAGCAGCGTTTAAACGTGCGTTCAATAAGTGGAATAACAATAACAGTAATGTTGCATGACATCGAAGGGTACAATTTGAATGGCAACAGCATAGAAGTAATCCTAAGGCCACCACCATTGCCAAACTCTGTTATTCTTACATTTCCAACAGGGGTGGTGTTCTCTCTAGCCCTAGCCGAATCCCATAGTTTCATGTGGTAATAAAACGTAACCTCATTTTATATACAGAATGTCTAAAACATGTTACAAAAGTACCAGAAATGTCACCAACACGTAGATTGGTTAAAATATGAATTGACATTTTTTTTCCAAAGATGTGTATCTGTGATTTTATGAAGGGATCAGAGACTTTTTGGATGCGCTGTATATGTATTTGGTATTGACATAAGTACAGCAAAAATAATTCAAATGCCACGTTTCAGTGAGGTTGAATAAAAGCGGGTGTTTGGCAGTTTATTGTGTACTAATTGTTTTATTTTGTTTCAGAGAAATGCCATTACTACCAACACCACCACCGTTGATGTCTAGTGAAAGCGAGTAATTAGTATATATTCTATCCTTTAAATAAAATTATTGTGTATCTAACAGGTTTTATATTTTCTTTCTGAATAACACGTCTTCAAAATTGGGATGTGTCAAATAATTTTTATTATGACAATTTTTTTTGTCAAGAATTCAGCGAAGCGTCATGCGGCGGAGGAGATATCATTTAATTATAACTCATTTTTTAATAATTCTAAAATGTATTCAAATTGTTTCAAAATCTCAATTTGTCCTGCATAGATATATATGATATAAACTTAAAAAACAAGTCAAAATGCCTTGAAATTTTAACTTTTTTGAATGTATTTTAAAAACAGTTACAACCTGCAGAGCAGCGTTTAAACGTGCGTTCAATAAGTGGAATAACAATAACAGTAATGTTGCATGACATCGAAGGATACAATTTAAATGGCAACAGCATAGAAGTAATCCTAAGGCCACCATCATTGCTAAACTCTGTTATTCTTACATTTCCAACAGGGGTGGTGTTCTCTCTAGCCTTAGCTGAATCCCATAATTTCATGTGGTAATAAAATGTAACCTCATTTTATATACAGAATGTCTAAAACATGTTACAAAAGTACCAGAAATGTCACCAAAACGTAGATTGGTTAAAATATGAATTGACATTTTTTTTCCAAAGATTTGTATCTGTGATTTTATGATGGGATCAGAGACTTTTTGGATGCACTGTATATGTATTTGGTATTGACACAAGTACAGCAAAAATAATTCAAATGCCACGTTTCAGTGAGGTTGAATAAAAGCGGGTGTTTGGCAGTTTATTGTGCACTAATTGTTTTATTTTGTTTCAGAGAAATGCCATTACTACCAACACCACCACCGTTGATGTCTAGTGAAAGCGAATAATTATTATATATTCTATCCTTTAAATAAAATTATTTTGTATCAAACAGGTTTTATATTTTCTTTCTGAATAACACGTCTTCAAAATTGGGATGTGTCAAATAATTTTTATTATGACAATTTTTTTTGTCAAGAATTCAGCGAAGCGTCATGAGGCGGAGGAGATATCATTTAATTATAACTCATTTTAATAATTCTAAAATGTATTCAAATTGTTTCAAAATCTCAATTTGTCCTGCATAGATATATATGATATAAACCTAAAAAACAAGTCAAAATGCCTTGAAAATTTAACTTTTTTGAATGTATTTTAAAAACAGTTAAACCTGCAGAGCAGCGTTTAAACGTGCGTTCAATAAGTGGAATAACAATAACAGTAATGTTGCATGACATCGAAGGGTACAATTTGAATGGCAACAGCATAGAAGTAATCCTAAGGCCACCATCATTGCTAAACTCTGTTATTCTTACATTTCCAACAGGGGTGGTGTTCTCTCTAGCCTTAGCTGAATCCCATAATTTCATGTGGTAATAAAATGTAACCTCATTTTATATACAGAATGTCTAAAACATCTTACAAAAGTACCAAAAATGTCACCAAACGTAGATTGGTTAAAATATGAATTGACATTTTTTTCCAAAGATTTGTATCTGTGATTTTATGAAGGGATCAGAGACTTTTTGGATGAGCTGTATATGTATTTGGTATTGACATAAGTTCAGCAAAAATAATTCAAATGCCATGTTTCAGTGAGGTTGAATTGAGCGGGTGTTTGACAGTTTATTGTGTACTAATTGTTTAATTTTGTTTCAGAGAAATGCCATTACTACCAAAACCACCACCGTCGATGTCTAGTAAAAGCAAGTAATTATTATATACTCTATCCTTTACATAACATTATTTTATATCGAACAGGTTTTATTTTTTCTTTCCGCATAATACGTCTTCAAAATTGGGATGTGTCAAATAATTTTTATTATGACAATTTTTTTTGTCAAGAATTCAGCGATGCGTCATGATCCGGAGGCGATATAATTTAATTATGACTCATTTTAATAATTCTAAAATGTATTCCAATTGTTTCAAAATCTCAATTTGTCCTGCATAGGTTTATATGATATAAACTTAAAAAACAAGTCAAATTGCCTTGAAATTTTAACTTTTTTGAATGTATTTTAAAAACAGTTACAACCTGCAGAGCAGCGTTTAAGCGTGCGCTCAATAAGTGGAATAACAATAACAGTAATGTTGCATGACATCGAAGGGCACAATTTGGATGGCAACAGCATAGAAGTAATCCTAAGGCCACCACCATTGCCAAACTCTGTTATTCTTACATTTCCAACAGGGGTGGTGTTCTCTCTAGCCCTAGCCGAATCCCATAGATTCATGTGGTAATAAAATGTAACCTCATTTTACATCTTACAAAAGTACCAAAAATGTCACCAAACGTAGATTGGTTAAAATATGAATTGACATTTTTTTTCCAAAGATTTGTATCTGTGATTTTATGAAGGGATCAGAGACTTTTTGAATGCACTGTATATGTATTTGGTATTGACATAAGTACAGCAACAATAATTCAAATTCCATGTTTCAGTGAGGTTGAATTGAGCGGGTGTTTGACAGTTTATTGTGTACTAATTGTTTAATTTTGTTTCAGAGAAATGCCATTACTACCAAAACCACCACCGTCGATGTCTAGTAAAAGCAAGTAATTATTATATACTCTATCCTTTACATAACATTATTTTATATCGAACAGGTTTTATTTTTTCTTTCCGCATAATACGTCTTCAAAATTGGGATGTGTCAAATAATTTTTATTATGACAATTTTTTTTGTCAAGAATTCAGCGATGCGTCATGATCCGGAGGCGATATCATTTAATTATGACTCATTTTAATAATTCTAAAATGTATTCCAATTGTTTCAAAATCTCAATTTGTCCTGCATAGGTTTATATGATATAAACTTAAAAAACAAGTCAAACTGCCTTGAAATTTTAACTTTTTTGAATGTATTTTAAAACAGTTACAACCTGCAGAGCAGCGTTTAAACGTGCGTTCAATAAGTGGAATAACAATAACAGTAATGTTGCATGACATCGAAGGGTACAATTTGGATGGCAACAGCATAGAAGTAATCCTAAGGCCACCACCATTGCCAAACTCTGTTATTCTTACATTTCCAACCGGGGTGGTGTTCTCTCTAGCCCTAGCCGAGTCCCATAGTTTCATGTGGTAATAAAATGTAACCTCATTTTATATACAGAATGTCTAAAACATGTTACAAAAGTACCAGAAATGTCACCAAAACGTAGATTGGTTAAAATATGAATTGACATTTTTTTTCCAAAGATTTGTATCTGTGATTTTATGAAGGGATCAGAGACTTTTTGGATGCGCTGTATATGTATTTGGTATTGACATAAGTACAGCAAAAATAATTCAAATGCCACGTTTCAGTGAGGTTGAATAAAGGCGGGTGTTTGGCAGTTTATTGTGTACTAATTGTTTTATTTTGTTTCAGAGAAATGCCATTACTACCAACACCACCACCGTTGATGTCTAGTGAAAGCGAGTAATTATTATATATTCTATCCTTTAAATAAAATTATTTTGTATCAAACAGGTTTTATATTTTCTTTCTGAATAACACGTCTTCAAAATTGGGATGTGTCAAATAATTTTTATTATGACAATTTTTTTTGTCAAGAATTCAGCGAAGCGTCATGAGGCGGAGGAGATATCATTTAATTATAACTCATTTTTTAATAATTCTAAAATGTATTCAAATTGTTTCAAAATCTCAATTTGTCCTGCATAGATATATATGATATAAACTTAAAAAACAAGTCAAAATGCCTTGAAATTTTAACTTTTTTGAATGTATTTTAAAAACAGTTAAACCTGCAGAGCAGCGTTTAAACGTGCGTTCAATAAGTGGAATAACAATAACAGTAATGTTGCATGACATCGAAGGATACAATTTAAATGGCAACAGCATAGAAGTAATCCTAAGGCCACCATCATTGCTAAACTCTGTTATTCTTACATTTCCAACAGGGGTGGTGTTCTCTCTAGCCTTAGCTGAATCCCATAATTTCATGTGGTAATAAAATGTAACCTCATTTTATATACAGAATGTCTAAAACATGTTACAAAAGTACCAGAAATGTCACCAAAACGTAGATTGGTTAAAATATGAATTGACATTTTTTTCCAAAGATTTGTATCTGTGATTTTATGATGGGATCAGAGACTTTTTGGACGCACTGTATATGTATTTGGTATTGACATAAGTACAGCAAAAATAATTCAAATGCCACGTTTCAGTGAGGTTGAATAAAAGCGGGTGTTTGGCAGTTTATTGTGCACTAATTGTTTTATTTTGTTTCAGAGAAATGCCATTACTACCAACACCACCACCGTTGATGTCTAGTGAAAGCGAATAATTATTATATATTCTATCCTTTAAATAAAATTATTTTGTATCAAACAGGTTTTATATTTTCTTTCTGAATAACACGTCTTCAAAATTGGGATGTGTCAAATAATTTTTATTATGACAATTTTTTTTGTCAAGAATTCAGCGAAGCGTCATGAGGCGGAGGAGATATCATTTAATTATAACTCATTTTAATAATTCTAAAATGTATTCAAATTGTTTCAAAATCTCAATTTGTCCTGCATAGATATATATGATATAAACCTAAAAAACAAGTCAAAATGCCTTGAAAATTTAACTTTTTTGAATGTATTTTAAAAACAGTTAAACCTGCAGAGCAGCGTTTAAACGTGCGTTCAATAAGTGGAATAACAATAACAGTAATGTTGCATGACATCGAAGGGTACAATTTGAATGGCAACAGCATAGAAGTAATCCTAAGGCCACCATCATTGCTAAACTCTGTTATTCTTACATTTCCAACAGGGGTGGTGTTCTCTCTAGCCTTAGCTGAATCCCATAATTTCATGTGGTAATAAAATGTAACCTCATTTTATATACAGAATGTCTAAAACATCTTACAAAAGTACCAAAAATGTCACCAAACGTAGATTGGTTAAAATATGAATTGACATTTTTTTTCCAAAGATTTGTATCTGTGATTTTATGAAGGGATCAGAGACTTTTTGGATGAGCTGTATATGTATTTGGTATTGACATAAGTTCAGCAAAAATAATTCAAATGCCATGTTTCAGTGAGGTTGAATTGAGCGGGTGTTTGACAGTTTATTGTGTACTAATTGTTTAATTTTGTTTCAGAGAAATGCCATTACTACCAAAACCACCACCGTCGATGTCTAGTAAAAGCAAGTAATTATTATATACTCTATCCTTTACATAACATTATTTTATATCGAACAGGTTTTATTTTTTCTTTCCGCATAATACGTCTTCAAAATTGGGATGTGTCAAATAATTTTTATTATGACAATTTTTTTTGTCAAGAATTCAGCGATGCGTCATGATCCGGAGGCGATATCATTTAATTATGACTCATTTAAATAATTCTAAAATGTATTCCAATTGTTTCAAAATCTCAATTTGTCCTGCATAGGTTTATATGATATAAACTTAAAAAACAAGTCAAATTGCCTTGAAATTTTAACTTTTTTGAATGTATTTTAAAACAGTTACAACCTGCAGAGCAGCGTTTAAACGTGCGTTCAATAAGTGGAATAACAATAACAGTAATGTTGCATGACATCGAAGGGTACAATTTGGATGGCAACAGCATAGAAGTAATCCTAAGGCCACCACCATTGCCAAACTCTGTTATTCTTACATTTCCAACCGGGGTGGTGTTCTCTCTAGCCCTAGCCGAGTCCCATAGTTTCATGTGGTAATAAAATGTAACCTCATTTTATATACAGAATGTCTAAAACATGTTACAAAAGTACCAGAAATGTCACCAAAACGTAGATTGGTTAAAATATGAATTGACATTTTTTTTCCAAAGATTTGTATCTGTGATTTTATGAAGGGATCAGAGACTTTTTGGATGCGCTGTATATGTATTTGGTATTGACATAAGTACAGCAAAAATAATTCAAATGCCACGTTTCAGTGAGGTTGAATAAAGGCGGGTGTTTGGCAGTTTATTGTGTACTAATTGTTTTATTTTGTTTCAGAGAAATGCCATTACTACCAACACCACCACCGTTGATGTCTAGTGAAAGCGAGTAATTATTATATATTCTATCCTTTAAATAAAATTATTTTGTATCAAACAGGTTTTATATTTTCTTTCTGAATAACACGTCTTCAAAATTGGGATGTGTCAAATAATTTTTATTATGACAATTTTTTTTGTCAAGAATTCAGCGAAGCGTCATGAGGCGGAGGAGATATCATTTAATTATAACTCATTTTTTAATAATTCTAAAATGTATTCAAATTGTTTCAAAATCTCAATTTGTCCTGCATAGATATATATGATATAAACTTAAAAAACAAGTCAAAATGCCTTGAAATTTTAACTTTTTTGAATGTATTTTAAAAACAGTTACAACCTGCAGAGCAGCGTTTAAACGTGCGTTCAATAAGTGGAATAACAATAACAGTAATGTTGCATGACATCGAAGGATACAATTTAAATGGCAACAGCATAGAAGTAATCCTAAGGCCACCATCATTGCTAAACTCTGTTATTCTTACATTTCCAACAGGGGTGGTGTTCTCTCTAGCCTTAGCTGAATCCCATAATTTCATGTGGTAATAAAATGTAACCTCATTTTATATACAGAATGTCTAAAACATGTTACAAAAGTACCAGAAATGTCACCAAAACGTAGATTGGTTAAAATATGAATTGACATTTTTTTTCCAAAGATTTGTATCTGTGATTTTATGAAGGGATCAGAGACTTTTTGGATGCGCTGTATATGTATTTGGTATTGACATAAGTTCAGCAAAAATAATTCAAATGCCATGTTTCAGTGAGGTTGAATTGAGCGGGTGTTTGACAGTTTATTGTGTACTAATTGTTTAATTTTGTTTGAGAGAAATGCCATTACTACCAAAACCACCACCGTCGATGTCTAGTAAAAGCAAGTAATTATTATATACTCTATCCTTTACATAACATTATTTTATATCGAACAGGTTTTATTTTTTCTTTCCGCATAATACGTCTTCAAAATTGGGATGTGTCAAATAATTTTTATTATGACAATTTTTTTTGTCAAGAATTCAGCGATGCGTCATGATCCGGAGGCGATATAATTTAATTATGACTCATTTTAATAATTCTAAAATGTATTCCAATTGTTTCAAAATCTCAATTTGTCCTGCATAGGTTTATATGATATAAACTTAAAAAACAAGTCAAATTGCCTTGAAATTTTAACTTTTTTGAATGTATTTTAAAAACAGTTACAACCTGCAGAGCAGCGTTTAAGCGTGCGCTCAATAAGTGGAATAACAATAACTGTAATATTGCATGACATCGAAGGGTACAATTTGGATGGCAACAGCATAGAAGTAATCCTAAGGCCACCACCATTGCCAAACTCTGTTATTCTTACATTTCCAACAGGGGTGGTGTTCTCTCTAGCCCTAGCCGAATCCCATAGATTCATGTGGTAATAAAATGTAACCTCATTTTACATCTTACAAAAGTACCAAAAATGTCACCAAACGTAGATTGGTTAAAATATGAATTGACATTTTTTTTCCAAAGATTTGTATCTGTGATTTTATGAAGGGATCAGAGACTTTTTGGATGCGCTGTATATGTATTTGGTATTGACATAAGTACAGCAAAAATAATTCAAATGCCACGTTTCAGTGAGGTTGAATAAAAGCGGGTGTTTGGCAGTTTATTGTGCACTAATTGTTTTATTTTGTTTCAGAGAAATGCCATTACTACCAACACCACCACCGTTGATGTCTAGTGAAAGCGAATAATTATTATATATTCTATCCTTTAAATAAAATTATTTTGTATCAAACAGGTTTTATATTTTCTTTCTGAATAACACGTCTTCAAAATTGGGATGTGTCAAATAATTTTTATTATGACAATTTTTTTTGTCAAGAATTCAGCGAAGCGTCATGAGGCGGAGGAGATATCATTTAATTATAACTCATTTTAATAATTCTAAAATGTATTCAAATTGTTTCAAAATCTCAATTTGTCCTGCATAGATATATATGATATAAACCTAAAAAACAAGTCAAAATGCCTTGAAAATTTAACTTTTTTGAATGTATTTTAAAAACAGTTAAACCTGCAGAGCAGCGTTTAAACGTGCGTTCAATAAGTGGAATAACAATAACAGTAATGTTGCATGACATCGAAGGGTACAATTTGAATGGCAACAGCATAGAAGTAATCCTAAGGCCACCATCATTGCTAAACTCTGTTATTCTTACATTTCCAACAGGGGTGGTGTTCTCTCTAGCCTTAGCTGAATCCCATAATTTCATGTGGTAATAAAATGTAACCTCATTTTATATACAGAATGTCTAAAACATCTTACAAAAGTACCAAAAATGTCACCAAACGTAGATTGGTTAAAATATGAATTGACATTTTTTTTTTCCAAAGATTTGTATCTGTGATTTTATGAAGGGATCAGAGACTTTTTGGATGAGCTGTATATGTATTTGGTATTGACATAAGTTCAGCAAAAATAATTCAAATGCCATGTTTCAGTGAGGTTGAATTGAGCGGGTGTTTGACAGTTTATTGTGTACTAATTGTTTAATTTTGTTTCAGAGAAATGCCATTACTACCAAAACCACCACCGTCGATGTCTAGTAAAAGCAAGTAATTATTATATACTCTATCCTTTACATAACATTATTTTATATCGAACAGGTTTTATTTTTTCTTTCCGCATAATACGTCTTCAAAATTGGGATGTGTCAAATAATTTTTATTATGACAATTTTTTTTGTCAAGAATTCAGCGATGCGTCATGATCCGGAGGCGATATCATTTAATTGTGACTCATTTTAATAATTCTAAAATGTATTCCAATTGTTTCAAAATCTCAATTTGTCCTGCATAGGTTTATATGATATAAACTTAAAAAACAAGTCAAATTGCCTTGAAATTTTAACTTTTTTGAATGTATTTTAAAACAGTTACAACCTGCAGAGCAGCGTTTAAACGTGCGTTCAATATGTGGAATAACAATAACAGTAATGTTGCATGACATCGAAGGGTACAATTTGGATGGCAACAGCATAGAAGTAATCCTAAGGCCACCACCATTGCCAAACTCTGTTATTCTTACATTTCCAACAGGGGTGGTGTTCTCTCTAGCCCTAGCCGAGTCCCATAGTTTCATGTGGTAATAAAATGTAACCTCATTTTATATACAGAATGTCTAAAACATGTTACAAAAGTACCAGAAATGTCACCAAAACGTAGATTGGTTAAAATATGAATTGACATTTTTTTTCCAAAGATTTGTATCTGTGATTTTATGAAGGGATCAGAGACTTTTTGGATGCGCTGTATATGTATTTGGTATTGACATAAGTACAGCAAAAATAATTCAAATGCCACGTTTCAGTGAGGTTGAATAAAGACGGGTGTTTGGCAGTTTATTGTGTACTAATTGTTTTATTTTGTTTCAGAGAAATGCCATTACTACCAACACCACCACCGTTGATGTCTAGTGAAAGCGAGTAATTATTATATATTCTATCCTTTAAATAAAATTATTTTGTATCAAACAGGTTTTATATTTTCTTTCTGAATAACACGTCTTCAAAATTGGGATGTGTCAAATAATTTTTATTATGACAATTTTTTTTGTCAAGAATTCAGCGAAGCGTCATGAGGCGGAGGAGATATCATTTAATTATAACTCATTTTTTAATAATTCTAAAATGTATTCAAATTGTTTCAAAATCTCAATTTGTCCTGCATAGATATATATGATATAAACTTAAAAAACAAGTCAAAATGCCTTGAAATTTTAACTTTTTTGAATGTATTTTAAAAACAGTTACAACCTGCAGAGCAGCGTTTAAACGTGCGTTCAATAAGTGGAATAACAATAACAGTAATGTTGCATGACATCGAAGGATACAATTTAAATGGCAACAGCATAGAAGTAATCCTAAGGCCACCATCATTGCTAAACTCTGTTATTCTTACATTTCCAACAGGGGTGGTGTTCTCTCTAGCCTTAGCTGAATCCCATAATTTCATGTGGTAATAAAATGTAACCTCATTTTATATACAGAATGTCTAAAACATGTTACAAAAGTACCAGAAATGTCACCAAAACGTAGATTGGTTAAAATATGAATTGACATTTTTTTTCCAAAGATTTGTATCTGTGATTTTATGAAGGGATCAGAGACTTTTTGGATGCGCTGTATATGTATTTGGTATTGACATAAGTTCAGCAAAAATAATTCAAATGCCATGTTTCAGTGTGGTTGAATTGAGCGGGTGTTTGACAGTTTATTGTGTACTAATTGTTTAATTTTGTTTGAGAGAAATGCCATTACTACCAAAACCACCACCGTCGATGTCTAGTAAAAGCAAGTAATTATTATATACTCTATCCTTTACATAACATTATTTTATATCGAACAGGTTTTATTTTTTCTTTCCGCATAATACGTCTTCAAAATTGGGATGTGTCAAATAATTTTTATTATGACAATTTTTTTTGTCAAGAATTCAGCGATGCGTCATGATCCGGAGGCGATATAATTTAATTATGACTCATTTTAATAATTCTAAAATGTATTCCAATTGTTTCAAAATCTCAATTTGTCCTGCATAGGTTTATATGATATAAACTTAAAAAACAAGTCAAATTGCCTTGAAATTTTAACTTTTTTGAATGTATTTTAAAAACAGTTACAACCTGCAGAGCAGCGTTTAAGCGTGCGCTCAATAAGTGGAATAACAATAACAGTAATGTTGCATGACATCGAAGGGTACAATTTGGATGGCAACAGCATAGAAGTAATCCTAAGGCCACCACCATTGCCAAACTCTGTTATTCTTACATTTCCAACAGGGGTGGTGTTCTCTCTAGCCCTAGCCGAATCCCATAGATTCATGTGGTAATAAAATGTAACCTCATTTTACATCTTACAAAAGTACCAAAAATGTCACCAAACGTAGATTGGTTAAAATATGAATTGACATTTTTTTTCCAAAGATTTGTATCTGTGATTTTATGAAGGGATCAGAGACTTTTTGAATGCACTGTATATGTATTTGGTATTGACATAAGTACAGCAACAATAATTCAAATGCCATGTTTCAGTGAGGTTGAATTGAGCGGGTGTTTGACAGTTTATTGTGTACTAATTGTTTAATTTTGTTTCAGAGAAATGCCATTACTACCAAAACCACCACCGTCGATGTCTAGTAAAAGCAAGTAATTATTATATACTCTATCCTTTACATAACATTATTTTATATCGAACAGGTTTTATTTTTTCGTTCCGCATAATACGTCTTCAAAATTGGGATGTGTCAAATAATTTTTATTATGACAATTTTTTTTGTCAAGAATTCAGCGATGCGTCATGATCCGGAGGCGATATCATTTAATTATGACTCATTTGAATAATTCTAAAATGTATTCCAATTGTTTCAAAATCTCAATTTGTCCTGCATAGGTTTATATGATATAAACTTAAAAAACAAGTCAAATTGCCTTGAAATTTTAACTTTTTTGAATGTATTTTAAAAACAGTTACAACCTGCAGAGCAGCGTTTAAGCGTGCGCTCAATAAGTGGAATAACAATAACAGTAATGTTGCATGACATCGAAGGGTACAATTTGGATGGCAACAGCATAGAAGTAATCCTAAGGCCACCACCATTGCCAAACTCTGTTATTCTTACATTTCCAACAGGGGTGGTGTTCTCTCTAGCCCTAGCCGAATCCCATAGATTCATGTGGTAATAAAATGTAACCTCATTTTACATCTTACAAAAGTACCAAAAATGTCACCAAACGTAGATTGGTTAAAATATGAATTGACATTTTTTTTCCAAAGATTTGTATCTGTGATTTTATGAAGGGATCAGAGACTTTTTGAATGCACTGTATATGTATTTGGTATTGACATAAGTACAGCAACAATAATTCAAATGCCATGTTTCAGTGAGGTTGAATTGAGCGGGTGTTTGACAGTTTATTGTGTACTAATTGTTTAATTTTGTTTCAGAGAAATGCCATTACTACCAAAACCACCACCGTCGATGTCTAGTAAAAGCAAGTAATTATTATATACTCTATCCTTTACATAACATTATTTTATATCGAACAGGTTTTATTTTTTCTTTCCGCATAATACGTCTTCAAAATTGGGATGTGTCAAATAATTTTTATTATGACAATTTTTTTTGTCAAGAATTCAGCGATGCGTCATGATCCGGAGGCGATATCATTTAATTATGACTCATTTTAATAATTCTAAAATGTATTCCAATTGTTTCAAAATCTCAATTTGTCCTGCATAGGTTTATATGATATAAACTTAAAAAACAAGTCAAACTGCCTTGAAATTTTAACTTTTTTGAATGTATTTTAAAACAGTTACAACCTGCAGAGCAGCGTTTAAACGTGCGTTCAATAAGTGGAATAACAATAACAGTAATGTTGCATGACATCGAAGGGTACAATTTGGATGGCAACAGCATAGAAGTAATCCTAAGGCCACCACCATTGCCAAACTCTGTTATTCTTACATTTCCAACCGGGGTGGTGTTCTCTCTAGCCCTAGCCGAGTCCCATAGTTTCATGTGGTAATAAAATGTAACCTCATTTTATATACAGAATGTCTAAAACATGTTACAAAAGTACCAGAAATGTCACCAAAACGTAGATTGGTTAAAATATGAATTGACATTTTTTTTCCAAAGATTTGTATCTGTGATTTTATGAAGGGATCAGAGACTTTTTGGATGCGCTGTATATGTATTTGGTATTGACATAAGTACAGCAAAAATAATTCAAATGCCACGTTTCAGTGAGGTTGAATAAAGGCGGGTGTTTGGCAGTTTATTGTGTACTAATTGTTTTATTTTGTTTCAGAGAAATGCCATTACTACCAACACCACCACCGTTGATGTCTAGTGAAAGCGAGTAATTATTATATATTCTATCCTTTAAATAAAATTATTTTGTATCAAACAGGTTTTATATTTTCTTTCTGAATAACACGTCTTCAAAATTGGGATGTGTCAAATAATTTTTATTATGACAATTTTTTTTGTCAAGAATTCAGCGAAGCGTCATGAGGCGGAGGAGATATCATTTAATTATAACTCATTTTTTAATAATTCTAAAATGTATTCAAATTGTTTCAAAATCTCAATTTGTCCTGCATAGATATATATGATATAAACTTAAAAAACAAGTCAAAATGCCTTGAAATTTTAACTTTTTTGAATGTATTTTAAAAACAGTTACAACCTGCAGAGCAGCGTTTAAACGTGCGTTCAATAAGTGGAATAACAATAACAGTAATGTTGCATGACATCGAAGGATACAATTTAAATGGCAACAGCATAGAAGTAATCCTAAGGCCACCATCATTGCTAAACTCTGTTATTCTTACATTTCCAACAGGGGTGGTGTTCTCTCTAGCCTTAGCTGAATCCCATAATTTCATGTGGTAATAAAATGTAACCTCATTTTATATACAGAATGTCTAAAACATGTTACAAAAGTACCAGAAATGTCACCAAAACGTAGATTGGTTAAAATATGAATTGACATTTTTTTTCCAAAGATTTGTATCTGTGATTTTATGAAGGGATCAGAGACTTTTTGGATGCGCTGTATATGTATTTGGTATTGACATAAGTACAGCAAAAATAATTCAAACGCCACGTTTCAGTGAGGTTGAATAAAGGCGGGTGTTTGGCAGTTTATTGTGTACTAATTGTTTTATTTTGTTTCAGAGAAATGCCATTACTACCAACACCACCACCGTTGATGTCTAGTGAAAGCGAGTAATTATTATATATTCTATCCTTTAAATAAAATTATTTTGTATCAAACAGGTTTTATATTTTCTTTCTGAATAACACGTCTTCAAAATTGGGATGTGTCAAATAATTTTTATTATGACAATTTTTTTTGTCAAGAATTCAGCGAAGCGTCATGAGGCGGAGGAGATATCATTTAATTATAACTCATTTTTTAATAATTCTAAAATGTATTCAAATTGTTTCAAAATCTCAATTTGTCCTGCATAGATATATATGATATAAACTTAAAAAACAAGTCAAAATGCCTTGAAATTTTAACTTTTTTGAATGTATTTTAAAAACAGTTACAACCTGCAGAGCAGCGTTTAAACGTGCGTTCAATAAGTGGAATAACAATAACAGTAATGTTGCATGACATCGAAGGGTACAATTTGGATGGCAACAGCATAGAAGTAATCCTAAGGCCACCATCATTGCTAAACTCTGTTATTCTTACATTTCCAACAGGGGTGGTGTTCTCTCTAGCCTTAGCTGAATCCCATAATTTCATGTGGTAATAAAATGTAACCTCATTTTATATACAGAATGTCTAAAACATGTTACAAAAGTACCAGAAATGTCACCAAAACGTAGATTGGTTAAAATATGAATTGACATTTTTTTTCCAAAGATTTGTATCTGTGATTTTATGATGGGATCAGAGACTTTTTGGATGCACTGTATATGTATTTGGTATTGACATAAGTACAGCAAAAATAATTCAAATGCCACGTTTCAGTGAGGTTGAATAAAGGCGGGTGTTTGGCAGTTTATTGTGTACTAATTGTTTTATTTTGTTTCAGAGAAATGCCATTACTACCAACACCACCACCGTTGATGTCTAGTGAAAGCGAGTAATTATTATATATTCTATCCTTTAAATAAAATTATTTTGTATCAAACAGGTTTTATATTTTCTTTCTGAATAACACGTCTTCAAAATTGGGATGTGTCAAATAATTTTTATTATGACAATTTTTTTTGTCAAGAATTCAGCGAAGCGTCATGAGGCGGAGGAGATATCATTTAATTATAACTCATTTTTTAATAATTCTAAAATGTATTCAAATTGTTTCAAAATCTCAATTTGTCCTGCATAGATATATATGATATAAACTTAAAAAACAAGTCAAAATGCCTTGAAATTTTAACTTTTTTGAATGTATTTTAAAAACAGTTACAACCTGCAGAGCAGCGTTTAAACGTGCGTTCAATAAGTGGAATAACAATAACAGTAATGTTGCATGACATCGAAGGATACAATTTAAATGGCAACAGCATAGAAGTAATCCTAAGGCCACCATCATTGCTAAACTCTGTTATTCTTACATTTCCAACAGGGGTGGTGTTCTCTCTAGCCTTAGCTGAATCCCATAATTTCATGTGGTAATAAAATGTAACCTCATTTTATATACAGAATGTCTAAAACATGTTACAAAAGTACCAGAAATGTCACCAAAACGTAGATTGGTTAAAATATGAATTGACATTTTTTTTCCAAAGATTTGTATCTGTGATTTTATGATGGGATCAGAGACTTTTTGGATGCACTGTATATGTATTTGGTATTGACACAAGTACAGCAAAAATAATTCAAATGCCACGTTTCAGTGAGGTTGAATAAAAGCGGGTGTTTGGCAGTTTATTGTGCACTAATTGTTTTATTTTGTTTCAGAGAAATGCCATTACTACCAACACCACCACCGTTGATGTCTAGTGAAAGCGAATAATTATTATATATTCTATCCTTTAAATAAAATTATTTTGTATCAAACAGGTTTTATATTTTCTTTCTGAATAACACGTCTTCAAAATTGGGATGTGTCAAATAATTTTTATTATGACAATTTTTTTTGTCAAGAATTCAGCGAAGCGTCATGAGGCGGAGGAGATATCATTTAATTATAACTCATTTTAATAATTCTAAAATGTATTCAAATTGTTTCAAAATCTCAATTTGTCCTGCATAGATATATATGATATAAACCTAAAAAACAAGTCAAAATGCCTTGAAAATTTAACTTTTTTGAATGTATTTTAAAAACAGTTAAACCTGCAGAGCAGCGTTTAAACGTGCGTTCAATAAGTGGAATAACAATAACAGTAATGTTGCATGACATCGAAGGGTACAATTTGAATGGCAACAGCATAGAAGTAATCCTAAGGCCACCATCATTGCTAAACTCTGTTATTCTTACATTTCCAACAGGGGTGGTGTTCTCTCTAGCCTTAGCTGAATCCCATAATTTCATGTGGTAATAAAATGTAACCTCATTTTATATACAGAATGTCTAAAACATCTTACAAAAGTACCAAAAATGTCACCAAACGTAGATTGGTTAAAATATGAATTGACATTTTTTTTCCAAAGATTTGTATCTGTGATTTTATGAAGGGATCAGAGACTTTTTGGATGAGCTGTATATGTATTTGGTATTGACATAAGTTCAGCAAAAATAATTCAAATGCCATGTTTCAGTGAGGTTGAATTGAGCGGGTGTTTGACAGTTTATTGTGTACTAATTGTTTAATTTTGTTTCAGAGAAATGCCATTACTACCAACACCACCACCGTCGATGTCTAGTAAAAGCAAGCAATTATTATATACTCTATCCTTTACATAACATTATTTTATATCGAACAGGTTTTATTTTTTCTTTCCGAATAACACGTCTTCAAAATTGGGATGTGTCAAATAATTTTTATTGTAATAATTTTTTTTGACAAGAATTCAGCGAAGCGTCATGAGGCGGAGGAAATATCATGTAATTATGACTCATTTTAATAATTCTAAAATATATTCAAATTGTTTCAAAATCTCAATTTGTCCTGCACAGTTACAGATGGTACAAACTTAAAAAACAGGTCAAAATGCCTTGAAATTTTAACTTTTTTGAATGTATTTTAAAAACAGGGCGTAATCCTTAAAAAGTCATTGTGTCCTAAACAGACCTATACTATATAGGTTGTTAATACTAAGTTGTTACACCTAAAAATTGCAGTTAGAACTCAAACAAACAATTTGTCGTAGTTCCAATCTTTGATTTGGTGCCCCGGTTCGTAGTTATTGTTTTTCGAAAAATCGTCATAACTCCTTTATTTTAAGGACTAGTAAAAAAACAAACTTTTTCAAAATTAGCTTTCGGCTCCCTAAAACATTTGCAATTACAATACTGTTTATTTTGTCAAATAACAAATTGGCGATATATAAAAAATTTCAAAACAAGATTTTTTGATAACCACTTCATCGATTTTTGAAGGTAAAATATTTATCAAATCCTTAATCTATCTACTACAACATTTGTCCTATTTTTTTTTCCAATAAATCTGTATTCTTGAATTACAGATAAGTATTAACAAACTACAAAAAAAACATCTAAAACGAAGTAGCTTCCTGCCATTGAACAATGAAACAAAAGAATATTAGATTTGACAACTACACAAAGCCGAACATGATACTTCAAACTTAATACAGGTGTATGTTTTCTAGTTTATATGTGACAAATTTAAATAATTTAAAGTTAATCATTTGTGTAGTATTATGTATTATTATCAAAACGTTGAACTTCTTTGCGTAGTATTATGTATTATTATCAAAACGTTGAACTTCTTTGCGTGCTTTTGGTTTTTGGAGAGGCAAGGCATAATGCACAGGAAGCGCGAAGAATCCATAGAGAAGATACTCAAATCGTCAACAACCAAGTAACCGACTGTTTAGAAAAATTTGTAGACGTTTGTCAAAGACAATTGGTGGGAACGCCAACAGATTACGTCGAACCCCTGCATTTAAAGAGGCTGTACTTATATTGTTGAAGATGACCCATCGTAACAGTAACAGATTAAATGTAAATCAATAGTCCTTAAAATAAGGGAGTTATGACGATTTTTCGAAAAACAAAAGTACTCCATTAACTACGAACCGGGGCACCAAATAAAATGTTGGAACTAAGAAAAGTTGTTTGTTTTAATGAGTTATAACTTATAACTGCCATTTTCGGGTGTACGACCTAGTATTAACAATCTCTATACCAGTAAAGAACCCTATCTTATCTTGTCCAGTATCATTCCATTTGTGTTCAAAACTGCCAGGGTTGTGCCTATATATAAAAACAAAGGGTCTAGAGATGGTGCAACGAATTACAGACCGAAACATTGAACGAATCCTCAAATTAAAAACTATTTTGAATTGAACAACCTCTTTTTACAAAGCCAGTTTGGCATCCGCAATAAAAAATCTACCACACGCGTTATTAGCTTCTTGTGATCGAATATCTTTGAAGGTTTTGAGGTGGGCTGTGATACGTATGCATCAATCTTTGACCTTTGATTGTGTTTATCACCCTATCCTGTTACACACACTCTTTTACAACTTTAAGCCTAGCAGTGTGGCAATGATTGGGTTCTACTTTGAAAATCGTCAGCAATGTTTAGCATACGAGGGAAGCGTTTCTAATCGGGCAGCCTTGGAACATGGAGTTCCTCAGGGATCGGTACTGGGACCAACTATTTTCTTAATCTATGTAAACGACCTTATAAATGCTGTAGACAATATAAACCTGTTATTTATTGATACTACCGTCTACTTCCAATAGTAGTAGCAGTCACAATATCTGAAATCCACACAAAAATTGATAACTGATTTGTTTACTGCAAACAATCTCAGCTGAATAATAGTAAAACCTAGAACATGTACTTTTCTCTTCGACATAATGATCATGTACAGGATCAAAATCAATCAGCGGTTAAGTTGTTGGGTCTCTGTCTTGATACTTGAATGACTTTGGTTGAGCATATGGCGGAGCTTGGAAGAAAATGTTTCTTAATTGGAAACCTCACCAGGGTCTCCCCTTAAAACTGTTCTATTTATTAAATTCAAAAAACTAATAAAAAATACATATTGTCGAGGGCTTTTTACTCACCTGATGAATACCTCGCAAGAAACTTTAATGATATAGGTACCTTAAAGTAACGATTTCTATTAGTGTTAGTAAAACTTAAACGCACTATTTGGTTTTATATAATTGAATTGTTTGCGTCTGTAAAAATAGACTGTTTTTTATCATTTTATATATTAATTATTGTATGTAATAAGCCTGTGTATCATCGTATCATTGTAACGTGTAAAACAAATTATTTTGTAAAACTACTAATAAATTTATCGTATCTGAAGTTTATGTTGAAGCTTTGAGCGTCGCGTTTAAGAAGCAATGAGCAACTCTATCTCGAACTGTTTATGATGATGCTGTTTTCTTATGCTGCACCTCAGTTTGTTGCAAAGAGCTGAATAGTAAAAATAACGAAGAAGTCATACAGAGTATATTGTCTTCCTAAGAAGCAGTGATTGTTGCTGATGAAAAAGAAACGTTAAAACCTTGGTGTGTGACTCGATTGCAATTTAAATTTCAAATCGCATATAACAAAAAAATACAAACCGTGTTTTGCGAAACTGTCTTCGGTGTATAAATTTAAGAGTGTTCTGCCATCTGATGTTAAATGGCGCATTGTCAATAGTTTACTTATTAACCAACTGGATTATTGTAGTCAGGTGTATTACAAATTTTTAACTCAGCAATATAAACATAAACTTCAGTTTTTGCAAAACTGCTGTTTGTGTTATTCATTTAACATAAATCGTAGAGAACATGTTACACCTTATTACAATGAATTGAAAATACTCAAGGTTGAATATCGTTTTTCCGTATATTACTGTACGCTCACACAGTGTGTCCGCGGATTGAGTTCACATAAGGTGTAAATAATAGAAAATATTCGACTTAGAAGCTGATATTCTAGGATTCGCTCCTGCTTGTTCTCAAACCAAGATTTTGAGAAAATCAATGAAATTCATTATTATACAGGGTGTTTTTTTCACCGATTTTTTAAAAATGGCCAAGAGTAAACTACCTTTCTTAGAAGAGATAACAAAAACAAGTATTAAGAGAAATTGTTTAGAATTAAGCGTGACGGCAGACTCTCAATTTTCAGACAAATCGGCTTACTTTTGATTTAAAAAAAATATGTTTTGGTTTTTTATACCAACATACTTTTTATCGTGGCTGTAGGAGGCACTCTAACTGGTTCATAAACTAACTCTTGGCCATTTTTTAAAAATCGATTCGAAAAACACCCTGTATATTATTTAATTTGATTGATTTTCTCAAAATCTTGATTTGAGAACAAGCAGGAGTATTAGCTTCTAAGTTGAATATTTTTTATTAATTACAGCTTATGTGAACTCAATCCGCGGGCACACTGTATATCACATTTTAATTTGCAAGTTACCTACCTAAATATTTGTATTCTCTTTTAAATCAGAGAATGGTTTATCACGATTTAAATTTGAGAAATAGGGAACAGTTTGCTATACCATTTCATAACACAGCCAAATTCGAAGGCTGCTTTGAAATAATAGCACCCACTTTGATAATTGATATTCACGAATTATTCCTTATCAGTGCGAACTCTCATGCGTTTAAATTAAATTGTAAATCTACATTTCATGATAATCAATCTTGACAGTAATTATTATTGTTACTTCTTTTAGTACATGTTATATTGAACTACTGTTTTACTTTAGATATTTATTCCACTGCATACTTATTTATTTTATATACTTATTTACATTATTCTTCCTTTCTTTTTTTATATGTATATTGTATGTGCATATATATTTTTTCTTTTCTTTTTCTTATTACAGGCGGAGTTGAAAAACGGCTATGCTGATACCCCGCCTTTTGAGAATGATGTAAAAAAATTCTCAATAAACATTATTATTATTATTAGATATCGTTAGTAAAGAGCGTGTCATTATAAACGCTAAACAATGTAAGTTTTCTGCACATCCTACAAACACTAAAAGGTATGAATTCGGCGAGTTCCAACATTTATATGAAGATTTAAGAAAACACGAACTGACTACTACACAATGACTACATTCATGACATGATGGAAGCGCATCTAAAAAGTTGAAGTGTCACTCAAGACCAATACAGACACGTGAAAGATTGATAACTAATTTAGTACAGGTTCCAAAAGTATTTTCGTTTGCAAAATATGAGGACCGCAAACTGTTGTGGTACTCGTACCTGCGATTAAGCTGTAGAAATGCATGTAGCCATGTGTACATGTACAGTGATTTTATAATCGCAGTGTGGTCATATGATTGTTGGCCGCCAGGTTTTTTCCAACCTCAAAATAAGATTGTATAAGAAAATGTGTTCTGGTAGTCTCTATCATTTTTTTTCATTTCTTTCTATCACGACATTCTAGTTTCCAGTTTGTCACTTCCAGTATTTCCAGGTCTTCTAGTATATTATTCCACCAGTTGCTTTCGGTCTTCCTCTATATCTTTTAGCATCCGGTTTCCATTCTGTTATTATTCTGATCGCTCTTTTGGTAAGAGTGTAGCCGACACCAAAGCTTGCAGTTCACGTCAGTGATTTAAAGTGCGGTTCCCCTACCACGTGCCAGTTCTTTGCTGTCACGCTACTTAAGTTTCTCCTTCACCGAACCATTCAGTGCTCTCCTTCAAGGCGTTCAACATGCTACCTGTCAAATTTTTGGTCGCTCCCGGCTGAGAATTTCTCCGAAAAAGGAAGATGCCTCCAGTTAAGACCCTCAGGGACCAGTATTATTTAGTGCTGCTACGGACTTAGCAACCCCGAGGTATCTGAGCAAATGGCCGAAAACTCCGGCTATTGAAAAGCCACCGAAGCGCCTCTAGAACTCTTCGCCACGGAAACCCTAGTTCCGCTGAAGCCGCTCGAAACCACCATCACTGCAATTCTCCAGCTACATATTTCTGAGCTTCTGGAACCCCAGGAAACATTTATTACACCTCCAGGCAAACTGGCTAATATTCAAAGAAGAGAAACACTCGCACATGAGACGCAAGTCGCAAACGCGACCTGTACGCATACCGTTAATAATGCCCTCATCGAGCCTCCCGTACCTGAAAAATTTAACTCGATGAAGAAGTCGTTCAGCTGCTGCACTCTCATCTATTGATTTCCATTTCCTACCTTGAAGATTCACTACGAACTTTTTCCCAGAGAGAGGGGCAAATATAACGTTTTTGCTGAAAGGAATTATTTTCTAAACAACGTTAAACGCTGCAAAAATTCCTTCTGCGCCTGGATTTTTGAAATTATAAAACTTCGCTCGCACCGATAACCAAGTAAGCGATATGTTGACCGCTATGCACCGATTACCGGATAGCAGCGAAAACGGCACCACGGCGCATCTCCCACAAAACCGCTACGTCAAGATAACGCAAAAGGAAGAATCCTCGGAGAGTATAAAAGCAAGCAAATTCTCCTAGAGAAAACAGGAATCGAGTTCCACCTCGATATCCTCGCATCCGCCTGAAAAGTTCTGGCATCACCGCTGATACTTCCGCTGTATGATCGCAGCTTTGGTCCTTCAAGGCATAGAACCGCCAGCACCCCGAACCGATAAGCCCCGTCGACTACCCTACCTACATAACTGTACTGACTCCGAACCATAAAAGCGAAGTGTACAAGATCACGTAGGGAGACGAAAATTGAAAATTGCAGAGGCTCGCCTCTCCGTCAAAGAGCAATTATAACCTCACATCACCTGTCATACCTGCGAAAACTTCCGGAACCGTCTTCCGCCGTCCGTATAAATTCTTGCGAATTTACCAACCGACAACAAGCTAACATTTGTTAAAATTGGAGACACTCGACCTACTGCGAGTCCGAGGACAACCGACCTACCCCCCGGATTATCGTGCCGACCAGTTAACGAAGATTGAATTATTATTGTACATACAAAATACACTTTTATTTTAAACCTTTATTTAAGAGAAGAATAAATGATTTATGGTTTACCTATTTTTTTTGTTAATTTTGGGTCAAGGCTAGTTTCATACCCCTTCGATTTGAGCTACTTGATGGTATGAGCTACAAACGAAGATTAATTCTCGCTTCACAATGACTAATCGCAAAATTGTTTCCCTCATCCAGGGAGAGCGTTGCAAGGTCAAAGAGTCAAAATTAAATGGAGAATAGAGGAAAATCAAGTAGTTCATGGGAGTAGGAACATGCAGATAGAAACAGAAAAGGTAGGAACGGTACAGTTAGAGCAACAAAATATGGTAGGATAAGACGATTATATAAAGAGAATGTTGAGGGAAGTGGATCAAAACGTAAAATATGAGTAGGGAAATTAAATAGGAGATGAACAATATGAGTAGCAGGTTGGAGAGTATAGACCATAAGTTTGAATAAAACAAATGGAGATCAATAATATGAGTAGGGAAATAAATGATAGGATAACAGCAAATAGCCAGAAAAATAAGACAAGAAATATAGCAAAGCACTAAAAAAGGGAAGAATTTGAACTTAAACCAAATGAAAGGTGAGAGGGAAATTAGTTCAGAAAGTCCTCCAGGTGGAGATAAACACTGAAAATAAAATAGAGACAGTTAAGGAAGAAAGTAAAAGATGCACAGAAAAACAGTGTGGTCAAGTTAGGAGTGAATTAGAAAATAAAATAGGATATTTAGGCATAGAGGTGAATAATAGGGCCGAGTATAATATGGGAGTGGGGCCCACTATAATTGGTGACACCACAACACCTTAAAACTTAATTTTTTCTGCCAAGACTGTAATTTGCAATTTTACTTGGACAATCATAGAAAACTATTGAGACAAAACTATGACAGAATAACGGAAATAAACTGTATAAAATCCGTATTAAAGGGAGACACAGAAACACGGTCCGAAACCGTCGAGGACCAATGCTACAATTTTGAGCAATTAAAAGAAATGTTTTTAAAGAATTATTGAAACTTCGGGGAACAAGGGATGGTCAAGTTCGAATTAGTAGGGGCCAAATACAGTAAACAACATTTTAATAATACTAGGGAGCAATATTAGCGTACATAAATCAAACAAGTAGAGGCACTCATCGTCGGTTCCTTTGATTACAAAATTCCGATTTGGATGACCTTGAACGGGTCCTGGGGGGTACTATCCGATATTACTAACAGATGGCGCCACTACTTGATCACTTCCATAGATAAAATAATACTTCGTATAATATTATTTTATCTACGATCACATCTACAGTGGCTATATACAAGACAGTGTGGCCATTGGGATGTCTTCGCCGCTATTGGTCGACGCGAATATCCGCCATTTTCAGGCAAAATATTTAGTTACTTCTAATTTGTTATCAAAGAGGTTGGTAGAACCTGTTCCTTTGGTTAAGGAAAAAATAAAACCTTTCAAATCTGACAATTGTAAATTGTCAGTGTACAATAATTCATTAGCGTCGCAAGCGGGTGAAATTTTATCATGTATTGCCCTAAAAAACTGATATTCTGCGCAGTATTTAAATGTGACAATTTAGAATTGTGCTATTGTTGTTATTGTTATTATTGCAGTCAACTCGAACGCACAATATGAAGTCTTAAAAAATGAAGATGTCGCAGTAAGGTTTAAATACCTCGGTGCTACAATACAATCGATGAAAAAGGTTTGGGAACAGAAGAGATCAGAACTCGAATAGTACAAACTAGGTAAGAATATAGTAGGATGCTTGAAATCAATTTGATGGGGCAATACTACCTCGAACAAAAACAAAAAAAAGAATAGGTGAAGTAATGGTAGAGTCGGTGCTATGTTATGGCAGTGCGGTATGGACGATAATAGCGGAAATGAAACGAAGACTAAACACAGTTTAAATGGACGAAAAAACGCAAAGGTATCGAGACGAGATAGAGTGACGAATGAGGAAATAAGACGCAGAATGGAGGCACCAGAATCAGTTGTGGACAGAATTGAATGGAAAGCGTTAAAATGGTTTGGTCATCTGATGAGAATGGAAGAGATGACGTGGCCTATGAAGATCTTTAAATGGTCGCCGCCGGGTAAGAATAAAAGAAATAGACCACGCAAATCGTGGAATGAGGGTATTCGGAGAGCCATGGAAGAGAGGAACCTGGAAGAAGACCAAGCACAGGAAAGGGAGGTTTGGAGACAGGGAACAGGAAGACGGCATTTAGCAATATTGTAAACTACCATAACTGAAACAGGTTGTAAACTTCGTGGAACACCTTAAAGCACCACGAACGAACGCCAATGAAAAATGTCAATGTCCAAACATAACACTGAACGTGTAGCTAACATCAACTAGTTAAAATAACTAGTGCCAAAATGATGACCAGTCAAAAACATTCGATTATTTCTAAAGTCACTGTATATTTCTAGGCTCAAATTTGCATGAAAATGGCGGCCAACAATCGTATGGCCACACTGTCTTGTATAAAGTCACTGTAATCACATCATGATTGGTAGCAGAACCAGTAACTGGCTCTGATTGGTAGAACTTTGTGCTGCCATCTGATAGTCAAGCTTAGAAATACCCCCCAAGGCACTGTCCCAGGCACTCTAGAAGGGTTTCAACATTTGGTATGAGTGTCTCTACTTGCTTGATGTATGTACGCTGGCAATATCTCCACCAAAAATTCATATCCACAATTGGAACCTAGAATAGATGAACCAATGCTGACTAGACAGTTACTAGCACATTTCGACGACGAAATAAGGGAAAAAGTGATAACAGGGGATATAACACTTGCAACAATTTGTTAACCTCGTTAGGAGGTATGATATGCGGGACGAAATCAAAAGTAGACAGAATCGGTCAGGTAATCAAGAGAATAAGACGTAGTACACAAATCAAAATACTGACAGTATGAAAATAAGAACAATAGTCCAAGAAGGTTGGGTAGGGTTTTAATAAGGGGTACAACTGCAATTACTCTAACCGGCAGGAAGGTAGCTGAAATAATCAAGGAACAGGTTTTATTTGCAACCATATATGTAATGTTAACATTACTGACCTCATTTGAGTGCGGGAAGTCGTACATTTCCACCCGCTACTTCCCGCACTCACTTCCTGCACTCAATTGCTGTATTCATAGGCCGCTCTCTCCACCCAAGCTTCTTTCGCGCCTTATAAAATATGAAGTGCATAGGGACTGTTAATTCATAGATTAACACAAAACTTCTGTTTGGGAACGACCATTTAATGGTAAATAACAATTAACAATATCGGTAGCTAGAATAAACTAGACCATGCTTGCCTAATCTCTGGAGGTCTACAATCGAACTCTTCGTCCGACATTTTTTTTTAGAAATTAACGATGCAAGCAAATTAAGAACAGAAGGTTTTTGATCAACGCACTGACACTGACGCCTAAACAAATTTTGACGTTTGCTTTACTCCATGGTAACGCTAAAAATGTACCTGGCTTATCCTGACCAGGAAAAATATTATAAAAAATAAATGTGAAATTTTGTGCTAAAATTTAGATTGTTGTAAATAAAATAGTGTACAAACCTCGACAGGAAGTTTCCTTAGTCTCGAGATAATAGCTGGTTTCGACGCTTCGCGTCTCAATCAGCTAACTAATCTCTCGACAGTAATGAAACACTTCCCATTTCGGGCTGTAATCTATAATATAATTTTCCTTAATGTGTGTCTGTGTGTCTGTGGCACAAAATAAAATCTCACGTTCCGGCTTCACAGATGTTTATATTTGTTTAGGTTTTGTTTTTCTTATCTTAGTGGTCGGATCGGAGCTTGACCTTTCGCGTATACTATTTCACGTGCGCGAAGCGCGCAGTTTGCTTGTATACTATTATTTATCAACAGTAATGTATTAAGTGCATAGCGACTTGCCGGCAATACTGGTCAGACAGATGCATGACCGCGTGTTGCGACGAAAATTTGCATGACTGCGAAGCAGGAGTGCAAATTGTTTTAAGAAACAAGCTGGTGTGCATCTTTGGCCAGTATTATCGGAGCAAGGAGCTATGCACGAAATACATTTTGCGCGACTATTGCATAAATCCCATTCCTAAAATCAGAAAACTAAAAGCGTATTTCTCTACTTGCCTTGAAATTTTGTGTATTGACAACCGTTGGCAAAGCAAATAAAAATTGCTTATTTGTCAGAAAACGGCAAAAAGATGTATTCTGTATGAAAATGAGCGAAAATGTGGCTTTTTCTCTATGTGGAAGTGAATCTGTGACTAGTATATTGAACACTGTGGAAAACAGTCGCCCAGAAAATACGATGAAATGAAACAAATAAATTTGGAATCAGTTCCTGAAATTTTGTGCCACAAGGGACTTTGAAGTTGATGGACTCAGAACCATGGAAGAGTTATCTAAATTTCTAACAAATTGGGCCTACAATATGAGGAAGGCAGATGGATCTGACTACAAAGAAACCGTGGTCAAGTTATTTTGGAATACCACCGCAAACAGCGTTCAAGAGATGTACTTCACTAAGTACAATTTGAAATTCGATCCATTCACGGATATCGCTTTTAAATCTGCTAGAAATGCTCGCAATGTAAAAAGAAGAAAATTACAAGAAATTCCTGAAAAACGGAAAGTAAGTGCCGCTGTCATGACAGAGGATGAAGGTTTCAAAATTAAAAATATGTGGCCGCAAGTTTTATTATGTGGCTAGCCTGGAGAGGAAGAGAAGCGTCTCGATGTCTATTGCAATATTTCGGCGAGGTAGTTGATAATATGGGAGTGAAAACAGGAAGCATAGCCCACAAGCCCATATTTGAAAAGACTGCACAGGGAAGTTCCAAACGTCTGGCTGAAACCAAGTGGCTCGTGCCCAATAAAGAAAATCCCTCATTATGTCCAGTCAGGTAAATATGAAAACTCAAGTTTTAATTTTCAATTTTTAACAAAGGTACATTTTAGATTGTTCAAAAAATTGGTGAGTAAACGCGCTGCCCATATCAAAACAGATCGCTTCTTCCTAACTCCAAATCCTCACTGGCAAAGAGAAAATGGCATATGGTATAAGAATACGATCGTGAGCAGGAATGAGCTGACGAAGTGGACAAACAAGCTGCTGAAGAGATTGGTATTGATACCAGTCAGGCCAAAATTTGCAATCATTCTCTCCGGTCGTCAGCAGTTTCGCATCTAGCGCAAGCTAATGTTCCTGAACAGCAGCTCATAAAACTGACGGAACATACCAGTGCCAGTTTCATCAAACCATATTTAAAACTGGATGAAAATCATCATCGCAGTATTGTGGAAAAAGTGAGGTATCGGCCCTCTATCTCTACTTCTACACCTACCATTGTTGAGGAAAACAAAGACTCAACCCCATCAGAAAATAATTGCGAAATCAATGTCAACACCAAGGTCCATACGAACAACTCTGCGGACCTAGTGGTTAATAAAAATGCTCAATCTGTGTTGCATCATTATTGCAACTGTACATTTAATAATTAGTATACCAGATAATGGATAACAATGTTGTAACTTACTTATTTGTTTGAATAAAATTTATGAAATTCATGTTTTTTATTAAATAGCTAAATCTCAAGTTAGACGCAGTATTATCGGTAATACGTTACATAACGTTTGCCGATAAGTTGTTATAACACCAACTATTCGAGTGGAGTTTGTTGCCTCGAGGGCCAAGACCGAGGGCAACAACCACTCAAGGGATTTAGGCACTTTAGTCCCGAGGTATATACGCTATTTTTTGCACTTTTGGGAACATTATCATCAAACATTTCCAAAATTTGGAATCTGTCAATTTGGAAACTGACAATTACAATTTATTAAAAACTGAATTGCAGCAGATCCTGGATAGCCTGAATTAGTTGGCAGTACTGAAGTGTATTGTCAGTATATGTTAAATTCGAGATTTGCAGGTTAAGTTTTGCGTCAGTGTGTGTCAAATGACAAACAAAACCTAACCTACTAACCTCGTGTGTACATAAATTTACCATAGTTACGGAATCATTTTTACTTTAGTCCCTAGAGATTAAATGAGCTACTTTAGTCCGGGAAGTGCAAAAAATAATGTAGGTCAGCAAGCTCAGGTAAACAATGAAGCAACTTCCTATCGTATGATTCCGGAGTTCTATTACAGGAATAGGAGCCAAAATCAAAATACACAATAATAGCCGGCCAATAACAACAATAATGAACCCCAGGCCGTTAATATAAATCAGGTGGCGGTCGAGGCTGCTACACCTTCGACCTCATCTGATACACAATTTTTTTAAGTGTAATTACTTCCCTAGACTAGTCTACTACTAAAAATATGTTATTCCCATTCCAAAGAATTTATTGAAGAGGATGGTACACAAAAAAAGCATAAACCATAGAAATAATTCATTTATTCATAAATTACTTTTCATACTAGTTCTCATAAATAATCAAACTGCTACAGCATTTGTAGATACTGCTGCTGAATTATTACTAATAAATTAAAATTTTATTAAAAACTATGTACAACTTAAAAATAATTTTATTCCAATAAAAAAATTAGTTCTTGTGTCAGCAAACAAACAGAAATTGTAAACGGTTAATAAGAAATTAATAATTGATTTAACGTTTTGTGACAAAAAAAATCCGTTCGAAATGTTGGTAGTGCCTGATTTGTCAGTTGAACAAAATGTTATTCACCAAGCTCGACTAAACGAATTCCTTCTGGCTGATTCACCTGGAGAAAAACACGCGCAAGTACATGGATTTCAGTGTCGATGGACACGTTTACCAGTTCAGAACTGTACCGTTTGGGTTAAACACATCATCTGACGCATTAGTGAGGTCTCTCCACAGTAGAGTCAATAATGGTTCCATAATTTTAATAGACAATACAACATACTACAGCAGACGTTTAGAAAGTATACCAACTTCTTCCTTGGCGAAAATCTCAACTAATCGACGAAAATATGCTATAAGTGGAGCTACCGCAGACTGTCCAAATACACAAACCCACTACATTTAATATGCAGTAGGTGGAGCATACCGTTGTGAGCTAAACCCTATAGATTTGGGCGCAAATTAAAAGTGAAGTAGCTCTCAAAAATTTCACCTTTAAACTGGCTGACGTTAAAGGCTTGCTGGAAGAGGCTATTGCCAATGTAACAGTAGATACTTGGAGACGGTGTATTGTTCACGCTGAAAACCAAGAATACGTAAGAAACGTAGAACTTGGACAAACGTGTTGAATGCATAGTAGAGCCACTATCATCAACATGAATCCTGACAGTAACAGTAGTAGTAGTGATAGTGACGATTCAGAGTTAATTTCTGAAGATGGAGCCCCTTTTGAATTGCGATATGTACGCTACTGGAATATTCCTTTTTGGCAGGTAAGAAACGTAGATACTGTGTCGTCAGCTATGAAACTGGACTATAGTATAAGTGTTTTATTAAACGCTACACAAATTTGTCGTTGAGAAGGGCAAATAACCAGTTTGGCTCGAGCAACTGCTTTCAAAGAAACTACTGTTGAGAGCTTCTACAAAAACTTATATGCTGCATTAATGAAATATCAGTTTACTCCAAATGCCACCTATAACGCAGATTATGAGACGGGTTTGTACAGCATCATATCTTCCCAAAGTAATTGCTTACGGGGTACTAAACAGCTGAGTGTGGGCAGCTACTTACGCTGCTTGCAATAATTCTGTCTGCAACTGAAAATAACGTCCCCCCAATTTTGTTTTCCCACGAGTCAAAACCATTTATGGCTGAAGACTGCCCTGTAGGAAAATTAAGATTGGCAAATCCGTCAAGTTGGATGACGGGCCAGACTGTTTTTACTGTGCTACTTCTAATCGACAATCATTATACTCGTTTAACTTTAGATGTTGTTATGCTGGTTATGGAAGTGGTAGTACTTATATTAGAATTTCTCTCAAATTGCAGTCATAGTGTTTAGCCACTAAACATATCTTCATAAAGACTATTTAACAGCTTTTTCAAAGTAGCAATAAACAATTGGATGATTGTTAATCCGGGAAAAACCGTATCAATATATCATATACCCAAATTGAGTGAAGTTGCACTTGAAAAGTCTATTACTATGAAACTATTACAGGAAGATTTCAGAAGACAGACATGAATATTTTCCTATAATTCTGATAATTTTTCAGAAGAGGATATTCTCTGCTCCTCCTCAACCAATTGTGTCTTCCTCAATTTTAAATGTGAACATTTGCAGCAGTAAGACAAAATGCTGTCTCACTGCTGCAACTTCAAATAGAGGAACACCTAAATAATGTAACGGAGAAATAGCAGCTGGAAAAGTTCACGATACAACATTAAATACACCCAACTTAGAGATAACGATTATTAAATGATTTCTGAGGCTTGCACGGCTATTGTCATTAAGTAACAAACGACTTCCGGTATTGGACCGTGTCATGATTGAGATCGCCCACTTTCGTAAGGGGATTCATCAGGAGAAAAAGGCAAAAGAGCACGGTAACTTAACGTGTTAACCACGCCAGAGGCGAAACTCTTTGCAAGAGAAGGGATAGAAGAGCACGGTAACTCAACGTGTGAACAACGTCAGAGGCGAAACTCGACTAACTAACGGAAGGAGAAAGCCGAGAATTTATAGGCAAGCGCCGTCGCGGTTCAGCAAATGCCGTCGCGGTTCAGTGGCGGTGGCGGGGCTTAGAAATTAGCACTTTCCACATAGAAGGAAGGAGAAAGCCTTCGTCCCGATTGAGATTGTTAGGGTGTTTGTAAATCTCAATGGCTTCGCGACTCTTTCTGCTATTGAAGAATGGGGATTTGCAGATGATGGAAGTTTCATAAAAAATGATCTTATGACCAGTATCGCGTTGGTGTTCGGCGATGGCTAATGATGAAACGAGACCCCACTTGAGACAGTGTTGGTGCTCAGAGATGCGAGTTTTCACTAAACGACCTGCTTCACCAATGTATAAAGCATTACAAGAGCAAGGGACTCTATAAACACATTTAGATGACATAGTGTTTAATCTATCTTTTGTTGAAGGAAGAACCTGTGAGACTTTGCTCGGGGGTTTGAATACTGTTTTAATGTTTTGTTTTCGAAGAAACTTTCCTGCGGTCAGTGACTTGGTGGATATAGGGAAGAAAGACTATTGCTGCAGGAGGATCGGGTTTTGGAGGTTTGGGTGGCCGTGGATGAAGATGACGATTGATGGCAGACTATATCCCTAGCACGGTAACCGTTATTCCTAAGAGCTTTCCGAATGTGGTTTAATTCAGCGTGGATATTATCGGGTTGGGATATGGAAACAGCCCGGTGTACAAGCGAATTGATAACAGAAAGTTTTTGTGTAGAATGAAGGTGGGAATCGGCATGTAGATAGCGATCAGTGTGAGTGGGTTTGCGATATACAGAATGACCAAGTTTGAAACTGGGTTGGCGAGAGACCATCTAAGAAAGGAAGGTAACCGTTACTTTTTATCTTCATGGTAAAGTTAATGTTTGGATGTTGAATATTGAGATGATTTAAGAAGGCGGGTAACGTGTCTTTATCATGTGGCCAAATAATAAATGGCATTTTTCCTTATACACTTACCTTCAGCCTCAGGATGAAAATAGTTGTTGGCAAATAGGTATGAAGAGGCGAAAATTTCCTATAAAAAGTATTCAACAACTCAGCGGTTAATTGTCAAATTGAGTAACAAGGGGATGATTTACTCGTTTTTAAATATAAAGCACGCAGCAACATTTAAAATATTGTTTTAACATTAAAATGCATTCGTTTGAAAGTCTATAGGTTATAGGTAAAGTTTTTACCTTGCTGTTCTCCCACCTCCTTTGCGTTAAACACAGAAAATCTAAAATACGAACTTGCCACTTATCCTCCTCTGCCATTCGATGAAGTGGAATTACGAAAAACCATGAAATCAGTATTTTATTATATCTTCTCACTAGTACCTGAAGACAGAATTAGCGCACTGCGTATACGTTTTGGAGGACATATTCACAAAATTATACGGCATACAAATGAGAGATACACATGGATGTGCAAAATATGTTCCGTATGTGAAAACACATTACAAGTCAAGCTCAGTTATGTTTTCATTGGTATCCTGACCAGGAAGGAACCAAAGGTGCAGAGCGCTCTCAAAGAGCGAAAAGTCGCATTGGCGCGGATATATTATTTTCTGAGAAAATGCCTGCCGCTATTCTACGGGAATTTTTTTTATCAAACGACAAAACACAACATGCTTAAGAAATGTGAATATAACATATTAAAGTAACTCAAAATAGCCGAATATTAAAGACCGGAATATAGAGAAATTGCAAAAAAAATTCATAACGTAATCAAAAAGTTAACAATGTTAGCCTGCCTTTAATAAAAGCAAGAACTGTCCATCAAACTTCCAACCACGCAAATCTTAAGATTTTATCCATAATTTTTTCAGCTATTTTTCAAAAGCTCAAGAAAAGGACGTACCATTATCGGCGAAGGACTCATTATAGTCATATTAGACTTTGTTATTATATCAAAGCTAAAACATTATGCAGTAGGAGTTTAAAACTACCTTTTTGCACGATAGAACGATTTTCGTTACCGCGTTTGTTACCAAATCAGTAAGTTATATTTACCGTTGTAGAATGGCAAGTAAAAATTGGAGGGGGGAGGTTAGATTTTACGTCAGTTTTGACACAGACTGACGCAAAATCTAACCTGCTAAGCTCGAACTTGACATACACTTACAGTGCCACCAACATATTATTCTGTGGTATAATGTCACATTTTACTGACGTTTTAAGAAAAATACATTTTTGCACGATAGAACGATTTTACTTAGTTACCGCGTTTGCTGCCACATCAGTAAGTTATGCTTAACCATTCTAGAACGGTAAGTAAAAATTCGAGGTTAGCAGCTTAGGTTTTGACACAGACTGATGCAAAACTTAACCTGCTAACCTGGAATTTGACATAGACTTACTGTGCCACCAACATATTATTCTGTGGTATGTCACATTTTCTGACGTTTGAAGGAAAATACATTTCTATCGTACAAAAAATATAATAAGCATCACGAACGTTAAGGAATTACCGATCGCTTCGCTTCGCTCCTCCTCCAAACAATTGTCTTGCATCGGTAAAATGTCCTTACCGTTCTAAATACTTAATATACTATTGTTATGAAACGTTATACTGAAAATCTTACCGCGCCCATGCCTCAAAAGCGCACTATGTCAATTTTAGAAAATTCCAAACCGATGTGACAATTTCTATTCGATTTGGTTAAAGTTACGGATTACGCCTGCATAGACACTTTACAAACTAGGAATGTGACAGATACAACCTCAAATTTGTCAATATCCCGGTTAGGAAAAATGATATTCAATAAGTCCCCCAGGATGAAACGATTCAATGATGTTCAACGAAGGAGATATAGAGCAGATTGGGCACATCTCACCAACTCAATCATAGAGACGATCCAATCGCCAACATCCAAGATGTTACAATCGCCAGATGTAGTATTGAGGTTATGCTGTATGTATTATTAATTTATCAATTTAGAGATGTAGTATTTTGCTGTAACCTTTAATTATTTGCAACCTGTGGGGTTAATAAGCAAACATTAAGACATTTAATTTAATTATTTAATATCACATGTTACATCACTAAATAAATATTTTAAATACCCAGTTGGTAAGTATATCCTTAGAAATAGATTAATGTACAAATGTTTAAATCAAACTTTAAAATATTTCACTTTCTAAATATCATTATTTCTAGAACTATATACATTATAATACTAAAATAGGAATAAATAACGATATTACAGAATAAGTACTAACATTAATTCACCTACGTGGAAATTGACTGGAACTTGCAGTAAATTCGGAATTGATAATTATTTTAAGCGTAAACCAATTTTACAATTTCTAAGTAGAACAGGAATTTTTAAACAATCCCTTGTGGTGGTGCATAATTAGAAAACGTTCAAGATAAATGATTGAATAAACAACGCTATGCTCTCCGTTCTAAAGTTTGTGAGCCGCAATGTCTTTGTATTCGTTTGTTATTTTCAGTAGTTTTTAAATGATACTTCGGTTGAAGTTAATATTTTAGGGGTCTAAGGTATTCAACATATCAGTTAATGTTATAAAGAGAAGAAGTCTCAACATTTGATTTAAGATAAGTAATATTGTTGCACAAGTACTTTAGTAATTTAGACGTTTTTATGAATACTATACATATAATTCAATTAACTTTCCGAATTTGCCAACTCTTTACTACGTCTCGTTGAAATCAAATGTTTGAAAAAAGTGTTCTATCAATATTGTTCGAAATTAAAACGTTCACATGCTTATGTTTTAAAAATGTTATATCCGGAACATTAAGAATGTTAAAATTATATTTGTTTATAACAGCTGTTTTTTAGGTATATATATAGTTCAGGAAAATTAGTCAGCTAATTATCTTTTTATAATAATATCTTTGACGTTTCGTCAGCTCAGCTGACTTCCTCAGAAAATACACAACACGTTGAAATACAATAGACTAAAAGGAAAATGAGATTAAGGTTAGATCACTTTATCTTCATCAGTGTTGTTATAGACTCTTAACTAAATTAATTTTAGTATCGTTATGAGCTTCATTACCGCACTGAGTGCGGTAATGGATATTACCGCACTCAGTGCGGTAATGAATAGATATTACCGCACTCAGTGCGGTAATGAATATTACCGCACTCTTTTTCTATCAAGAAATACATTGAACCAGAATTTATTGATGAAGATAAAATATTGAACAATACACGTTTGCTTATGGCACTTAACGAAACTCGTTTGATTGCCGCAAAACTCGGCTCACCGCCTCGTTTTTGGCAATCAAACTCGTGTCGTTAAGATGCTCATAATCAAACTTGTATCGTTAATATCTATAAACAATGTATATTTACTCTTACCTTATGTAATGTCGATTGAAAATTTGAGATAGTGAGTTTGTACAATGTTCTAAGGTTAATAATTCTTACAATATAGCTTGAAAAGAATATTTAAAACGAAAATATATGAAATGGTTGAAATAAAAAAAAAATACAAATTCTAATAATTACAAAACCGACATAGAAAATCTTCATTCCATTTACTATAATCTTCTCTAAAATTTTCTTCTATAATTGACACAGAACAAAAAAAAACTATATCATTTAAATTACACTTAATATCAAGATATCTTTTACAATAAAATTTTTGTATCAAGTTATACCTTTAAAATAAGAAAATTTACATTTAAAATTTTGACATCTGACATCTACGAAATCGTTTTAAATATTCTTTTCAAGCTATATTGTAAGAATTATTAACCTTAGAACATTGTACAAACTCACTATCTCAAAATTTCAATCGACATTACATAAGGTAAGAGTAAATATACATTGTTTAAGTGATCTAACCTTAATCTCATTTTCCTTTTAGTCTATTGTATTTCAACGTGTTGTGTATTTTCTGAGGAAGTCAGCTGAGCCGACGAAACGTCAAAGATATTATTATAAGAAGATAATTAGCTGACTAATTTTCCTGAACTATATATATATATCAAGAATGTTGTTAAACAATATAAAAAACTTATTTGTGCTTGCAGTTTTATGTTAGCAGATTTATAAGTTCCACGTGTTGCTCATTTATTGCAAAATTCAAAGCTGTGTTGCCCTCATTGTTCTTTACACCTTTATTACAACCGTGAAGTAAAAGTAAATTAGTTGCGTCTACATCGCTCCTACGAGCAGCTTCAAGCAAAGCAGTATTTCCGAGATTATTTTTTGCCTCTAAGTTTGGACGCCGTGCTAAAATCACGTTTAATACATCCTTGTGGCCATAAATTGCACTTAAAATCAGAGCAGTATTGCCGTCACTGTCTTTTGCTTCTTTGTTGCAGTTATTAACTAAAAGCAAATCTACGATGTCCTGATGGCCTATACCGGTAGCCATAATCAAACCGGTATTTCCAGCATTATTTCGCGCTTCTTTGTTTACCCCTATTGTTAATAAAAAATTCAAAAGAGGTGTATGTCCGTACATTGCTGCCAGAATGAAGATAGTATTGCCATCGCTGTCTTCATCTTCTTTGCTCCAACCCTTAGCAATCAAGTTCCGTACGACATTTGTATGTCCATGCATTGCAGCAGAAGTCAATGCCGTGTTACCATCATCATCTTTTGCTTCTTTCTCATGGTCGCATCCTCTGGATAAAAGCACATCAACTACAGAAAGGTGTCCGTTAGAAGCAGCCGAGGTCAAAGCAGTGTGACCATTGTAATTTTTTGCTGCGATGTCAACATCTTCTTCAAAAAGTAAAAGTACAACATTACAATGGCCGTTGCGTGAGGCCAAGATCAGAGCAGTGTCACCATCATTATTTTTTCTTTCTAAATTATCATCATATTCCAAAAGCAATTTTACAATAGCACTGTATCCACGACAAGCAGCTAGCATTAAGGCAGAATTACCGTCATTATTTTGGGAATTTACGTCTGAATCTTCAGCTAAAAGAAGTTTCACCACATCAGTACATCCATTAGCTGCTGCAAAAATCAAGGCTGTGTTGTTACTGAAATTTTTGGTATCAATGTCACATCCGGAAGACAATAATGCGGTTACAACGTCTGCGTGGTTGGAATAACAAGCAATCGTTAAAGCAGTGTCGCCTTCCGCATTGCTTACTTCTGCATTTGCACCTTCACATAAAAGTAAATTTACTATGTTAGTGTATCCTTCACCCGCTGCTAATAGTAGAGCTGTATTACCTTTTTCAGTTTTTATTTCTTTGTCCGCGTCATAGGATAGAAGCAAACTTACTACGTTCATGTGATTGCCTTTTGTTGCTAAAATCAAAGCAGTGTCGCCCAAATTATTGCTCGTGTCTGTATTTGCATCTTCAGATAGAAGTAAATATACAGTATTAGCGTTTCCAGTATTTGCCGCCGTAATTAGGGCGTTATTTCCTTCATCGTTTTGTGTTTCCACATCTGAATCGTAAGATAACAATAGATGCATAATTTCATGATGTCCAGATGATGCAGCTGCAATCAGTGCCGTATCCCCAGCAGTATTTTTTCCATTTACATCGCAACCGTGTGATAAAAGCAAATTCACGGCAGTATTATGTCCATTTAGTGCAGCATAATACAAAGCAGAATTTCCGTCAGTAGTTTTAACATTTACATCGCAGTTATATGACAAAAGTATATCCACTACTTCAGCATATCCGAAGTTAGCTGCAACAATTAGAGCGGTTTCGTCATAACAATTTTTTGCATCCTTATTACAACCCTCCTTTAAAAGTAAACGAATGATGTCAGTGTTTCCTTGGCTACCCGCTGTAATTAACGCTGTATTTCCAATGTTACATGTTGTGTCTTTGTCGGAATTATATGCCAATAACAAATTCGCAAGAGCTTTATATCCCTTGTGTGCTGCTACCATCAAAGCGGTAATACCGTTGTTAGCTTTAATATTGGTATCGCAACCTGCGCACAAAAGTAAGTTAACGACCTCGATATGTACCTTCCCTGTAGCTAAAATCAATGAGGTTTCTCCACTATCGTTCCTAGCGTCTTTGTTGCAACCCCGTTTTAAAAGCAAATTCACAATGTCGGAGTGTCCGCTAACAGCAGCAAACATCAAGGGCGTGTTTTTGTTCCTACCCTTAGAGTCTATGCTGGAGTCTTGACGTAACATTAAATCAACAATAGCGGAGTGGCCTCTAAATGCTGCTACATGAATAGGTAAATTGCCTTGATCATTCCGCACTTCCTTGTTAGCGCCTTTGGATAAAAGGAGTTTTACAAACTCGATTTTCCCAGTGCCTGCCATTATAGTCAAAGCTGTACTCCCAGTATAAACTTTCGCGTTCGTGTCACAACCGTTAGCTAAAAGCACATTCACAGTTTCCTCGTGGTTGCTGCATAACGCGTTTAGCAAAGCAGTAACACCAACCAAGTTTTTAGCATTTTTATCTACACGGTGAGTTAGAAGGACGTTTATAATATCCACGTATCCGTTTCCAGCTGCTATAATGAAAGCAGTATCGCCGGAACTATTCTTGGCATCTTTGGAGCAACCTTCGGTTAAAAGAATATTAACGATATTTGTATGTCCGTGATCGGCTGAAATCGTTAAGGCAGTATTGCCATCATTATTTTTAGCTTCTTTATCGCACGCCTGTAGTATAAATAGGTTTAAAACTTGCACGTTCCCATGTATTGCCGCGGTAATTAAAGGAGTATTTCCATCATCAGATTTGGTTTCTATATCTGCCCCTTTCAACAGCAACAATCTTGCGATATGGGTATGGCCCAATGATGCAGCGATATTTAGAGCACTATTACCTTCGTTGTTTTTTATTTCCATATCGACCTCCTCAGCTAATAGTAAACTTACTACGTTTGAATAACCGTTATAGGTAGCTAGAGAAAGAGCAACATTTCCATCGTTATTTTTTTCATCTTTTACGGCCCCCCGAGACAGAAGCAAATGGATGACATTTTCATGTCCATTATTTGCTGCTAAATGTAGAGCTGTATTGCCGTCATTATCTTTGACATTAATATGTTTACTTGTAGCAACAATCAGATTTGTGATTGTTACGTCGTCTTTAGAACTGTGATATAGCGTCAAATCATCGGAAGCGTTTTTCTTTTCCAAATCTACATACCTAGTTCTTTTAGACAACGCCCAATGCAAAGGTGTTCTGCCACTGTCATCTTTTTGGTAGGGATTTGCATTGTTAGACAGTAGCAGACTTACGATTTCAGTAAATCCGTAAATAACTGCAATATGTAGAGGGGAATAACCAGTATCAGTTTCAGTTTCGTTAATAGACAACTGATTGGAAATCATGGAACCAACTTTCTGCACATCTCCACCTCTTACAATGGAATGTAAACTATCGGGTTTCTGTATATTAATTATTTTTTGATAATTAGAAGGAAAATTGTATCTAAATTTGTAGACGGTAGTTAGCAATGATTGAAAATGCATATCGCGCAAATATTTCAGACCAGATCCATTGTTTAAAACGTTAATGGATGAGAAGTAATACATGTTTTCCAATTTTGCACAAATAATGTTAGCAAGATTGAAGGAACACCTAGCTATGGCATAATCTAGTGCAGTATAGCCTAAAATAATATCCTTATTGTTTTCTTCTATGAGAGTTTGGGGAACACATCTTAAAAATGTTACCATCTCATCGTCAGTAATTTGTCTTCTAAAATTAAAGAAATCTTCGATCTTAGATGCATCTAATGGACAATGCAGTCCCCAAGATGCTATTAGGTGCATAACGTTTCTGTTCGCTGCATCTGTTACATTAGCATTGTCACTAGTGATTCCTATAAGCCTTCTAAATTCTTCTACTTGGCGATTAAGAACTGCTAAATGGAGAGGAGAATTTTGGGCCAAAATTCTATCAAAAAGGTTACGTACACTGTCAAAATTAGGATGAAGTGCTTCTTTCAGTAAATTTGTAGCAATTTCTTTGTATTCTCCTTCTATGTTTTCAGACATCCATTCAGCTGCAAGATACTCTGCTAAACGTTTGTTTACAAATGTTACCTTTTGTGCATTTTCTGCCACGACAATGCCGTCCTTCTGTATTAATTGTATCAAAAGTGGAAACAGTTCGACGGCTTCTTCGATTTTTTCATCAACTCGCAATAATTTTAAGTTACTTTCAGGAAATATTAATTGAAGGGCATAAAACGAATGACAGATTTTATACTGATATAGGGCGTCTTCGGAAATGCTTTCAATTTTATTACGCGCTATTTCAACTTTTTCTTGCATGATATGCTTATACAAATACAATAGTTCAAAATGCTCTTTTTCAAAATTTCCCGTTTCAAGATATTTCCTACAGTCGCTGAGATATGTCTGTGCTAGTAAACCAATTTGTAGCGGTACACCAACAAAGAAATTATCTTTATCATTAAGATTTTGTATTGTTGTATCTAACAATTCATTAACAAAAGATTTTATTCGTTGATCAGCTAGTACATTATTAGTTGCTTTACGAAAATATTTTTGAAGAAACTTTTCTTGGCTGCTCCTGGTAAGCAAATTCAATTTTAGCGAGAAAGTGTTAAGCACATTTTCCAATTCTGTTTTGAGACCAGGTCGAGTAGTTAAACATAATGGAAGTCCGGAATCTTGCACGAATTTAAGAAGTATTTTAGCTCCTATTTGGTACTTGACAGGTATTTCATCAAAACCGTCCATAAGAAAGATAACATTTCTATTATCAAAATATTTTGCAAATATTGCCCTGTTCAAATTATTATCGCATTTATTTTGATTTAAAACTGTATGAACAAAATTACTTAATAATGATGTTGAAGCGGACTCTGTTTCCCAAAGTTTATAGATTTCTTTATATTCCACCAAATTAATTTTAAGTATCCACAAGTCCGACGGTGCATTATGTGCCATTTCATTTAATAAAACAGATTTACCCATACCCGCCTCAGAAGCTATGAGTATAGCTTTCCTATTCTTAATGATATCATTTAATAAATCTCCCGAAGTATTAGTTTGCAAATTCATATTTGCTTTTCTAAACGATTTTATGTTTTCTATGGAACTAGATGATTTTAGCCATTCGAAACTACTATGCCCATCAAAACCTAATATATGGAATACCTCGGACCTTTCTAAACAATACTTTTTTATTGCTTCCAATTCTTCCTCATTGTCAGAAATTATAATAGTGGCATGAGGATTTTTATCGATATATTTCCAAGAGGACATTAACGGTTCTGTGATTCGTACAATCTGTTTTTGCAAAAATCTCTTAAGTTTATCTAAGCTATTACATAATATAACGAACATTTCATTTTGTACCTTCAACAAAACTGATGTATCAAGCCATACTTTTGATACAGAAGTTTGCTCAAAAAATTCTGGAATTGAATCAAATTGACCACCAATATTAAAACTGCCACATAACATGTAGATAATGTCCTTAACAGTCACGTAACTCAAATGTTCGGCACCAATTAAATCAATTAATTCTATTGAGATCTTCTTACCTTGGAATATAACTGGACGTCGCAAAATTACATCTTGATGATGTGCATCTAAATCCGTAAGGTTATTAAAAACCTTTGATGATACTAAATGTTCTACGACCCTTTCACTTTTATTTAAAACTATAACTCGAAGTATTCCATCGTACCTATTTAAAATACTATGAATCTCTTTAGTTGCTTCCCAACCACCTACTTCCAATAACAACGGAATTTGCTTGGTTTTCCATAAGTACTGATAAGCCTCAGTATACGAAATATTGTTGGAGATATTTAAAATGGTCGACATTTCCTTCTTCACAGTATCTGCATTAACTTTCCACCAAGATTTATTCACTGAATTTCCACAATACGCTTCGAGCAGGCCATGGATGTAATCTTTCACAAATTGCATGACCATAGTATCAGACTGAGTAATATAGATTATGTCCTGCCCATCAGCTAATCGACTCCATATGTCCTGGTCAAACTTTTTTCTACCTTTGGGTTCACCTAACTGTACCATGTATGGCTCCAAGAGGAGTTCAGTCAGTTTCTTGATAATATGATATTTAGTAAGTGGATAGTGACCGCCGAATATGCCTTTTGACCAATCATTTAAATAATGCAAAAGTTTCGAGGTAACCTCGAATAGCCTTTTTTCTGAAATCTGAATAGGCCATATAAACTTTTTTACCGCGCTACATAATGAGTCGTTCATTTGACTTATATGTTGCTGTCTTGCAAACAAAAAGAACCTCTCTGGAATACCGCCATGGATTTCATACTTCTCAAGATTTTCGTAATCAAACTCAAAAATTGTTGCACCACTACTAGTATCAATGGTGTCTGACAGATTCCACTTTGCGTTGATACAGGAATTTTTAGTTACAGGCTTTAAAAAGTTGCAGTCGCTGGAAGGCTCTCTATTCGTGAAGAGGATAAACACGGTATTATCGTCATTCTGCCACATAAACTCAATTACTCCTTTGGATTTTTCTGTTGATAATTGGGCGCTGTTTCTATTTTCCATTGTTTTCGCCTGGATTTCGGAAATACTGTTAAAATATTTTGGAAGAAAAAATGCACTCGTCTTTTTCGTTGTGAAATTCTTAGCCGCTATGGTGCCTCCTTTATCTCCATATTTTAGCTGAATGAGATAAACTATAACGTCCTCGTCTTCCCTTTGTCGGCATAGAACTACATCATCAAATGCACCACAATCATTGACGTTTATAGCAAGCCATGCTTGTTTCGTTTCTGACTGACACATCGTTCGTATCATTAATAGAGCAGCCACTTTCACTTCGTACTCTTTTCCAGAATCTGATGTGCCCTCGCGATTGGGGTAAGCCTGCAATAATATAAATGCAAATTAATAACGCAAACTTTCCATATTTCTATTTAAAAATAAATTACAACTTTACTGCGGTGCCAGTGCAAGTTATACCAACAAATCAATATTATCTGAGCGCAGTTATCCAAAAAGTTACTAACCCTCAAATGCACAAAAGATTAATTTAACTCTTGAACGAATTCGGTATTGTGCAATCTTCATGTTACAGAGACCAGTCGTACGGCTACTATTAATAACATGTGAGCAAACGAAAATGAAATCAAGCTTGGCTTTGAAAACTGAAATATTGTAATTGCCTCGCTTAAATTAATGGTGTTTTAAATACAATATCAAATTTATAGTTATAGCAAGGGATACTACACTTTATAAAATGTACTAGTTTCAACTGAAAATTGCCTGTCAAACTCAGGGCAATTAATAGAATATAATATTTATTACCAAAAATAAAATGGTTTATTGCTCATCCCCTATTGTATCTATTTGCAATAAATTAGGGCTTAGCTCCGGCGAACATGAAACAAATCTTAACGCAGGGTGACGGTTCATAAAATTATGAAAACTTTGTATGACAATTACTCTCAATTATTAGGGCAAATGCACAATTTCCATCTAACATTTACATAACCTCTAAATTTAGTTCAGTAAACAAGATGATCTGTCAGTGCAAAATAGCGTAATATAGAATTTTAAAACACCAAAATGGCAAGGAAGCATCAGGTAAATACGATTAATTCTGTGACGTAGTAACTGCTAACCTCGTTTTGTTTCTAGTGTGACGTCAAAACCCACGCGCTATCGCTTTTTCTTCTGCATCCGGGAAAAACAAAATTCCGCATCATCTCGCACTTTCAAAGGACGCTATCTAAATTACTCGAAGCTGGATGGACCTGGACAACTGGAATATGCCTTTCCACCTCGTACACAGTCTGAACTTGAAGAACTCCGCGAATTATGGGGCTGCAGCAAGGGCTTCCTATGAAATCCTACCTTAATCGGAGACCTTTCGGACGCTGAATACACTTTCCAATGACGCCACGGGAATTACGCACTTGGGAAAGGCTTGCTGGTTGAAATGTCTACACCCACGGATTCCTGAAGGTCCCCTTGACACGTTGTAGACATTATTTTTGCTGGGTGATGCTGCTTACTCCTGAAAGCGGGCCTCCGAAGTTGTTCGCACTTGGAGGAATCTTACTACTGGCTAAACTGCTATACTTCGAACTCTTAACACATCGCCAACTATACCCAAAGATGCCTTGCACACTGGTGAATAACTTTACACACAACTGGTATTACAAAAGACTTTTTATTTATAATTTTATTCGATAAAATGTGGAGCTCAATCTGTCCCAACACAAATTTTTCAAACTTGTTTGGTAATCTTAAACAGAAGACTGTCTCGTCAGTTGGCAACTAGATTTTCAATTTTTATAAAAACAATTAGGATTGATAACATGTTTCACCTTATGGACTACAGTTTTGATGTCATGTCTTTGCCCAACTACAAAAGCTGTCTTCATGGAATAAATGTGACTACACTTTGTTCTGCTTTTAAATCACTTTGGTTGATAATGCACTGATACCCTTGGAGTTCTTTTAGCGTCTCACTAATTGTCATCAGATCGGTTGGCTTACATTTTTTTATTGCTCTTTGCAATAATTATTTTTCTAGCACTGTTTCGTTTACCTTTCAGCTAATTTGCCGTTTGATGGCTTATACACTTTTAATACATAACGCGCATATACTTTCTGTACTTAACAAATCATTCTGTATCATTTTATTCACATTATGTTTGACGTAACTAAGCTCAAATCCATCAGTTAAAAATTAAATTGCATACCGGCCCTACCGAACATTTATCATATCTGAAACTCTGAACGTAACCCTTATGAAACCTGCTCTATTTCATGCTAACTTTTATCCCTCAAATTATTAGTCACTGCTGCTGACATCAAGTGCACTTATTAATGTAAAGTACTGATTATCTTGCAATAAATAAAATATTTAATTCACTTAGTTGATTAGGTAATCAGAATTGCTATGGGCAGTAAACCATAACAATGTATGTCGAATGAAATACATATAAATAACATAAACCATTGCATCACTGTCACCGACTGTCACGTCAAAATTTTATTTGAAAATTAAAATAAAAACCAATACTTAAAGAATGTTGCATTTGCTATATCAATCACTTCGATTATAAAAACTTTTTGTTCTTGATTAAATATGTATAATTTAAAATTTGATAATTCAGATTACTTGACACTTCTGCTATTATAATAACTGTCCTATTTGAGATAGAAAAATCTGAAATAATAGAGCCAGGATTGATTTCGTTTTCATTTGCTCACATGTCATATAGAAAAGCTCAGCAACCAACCTACAATCTCATTATAAACATTTCAATATTTTATAGAAACCATCGAATCCGCTCGTTTGATTCACGCTTTTACTACTTGTAATTCGTTTGAGCTCCCAAGACGATCGGTAGCTTTCTGAAAAACGTATAACCATCATATAAATACAACATAGCCAGGTTTAGTGGAACGCAACGTGTCAGCAATGGTGCTGGGTGCTATTAAAATTAATAGGTTTAGTAATCGTACTCTGAATATTATGGCTGCTCTACCGGAAAGCACAGAAAGAAAAGGTAGGTGAAATTTATAAAGTTGACTTGCAGATATTTATTTTATAAACGAATTTATTTTAATAATTCATTTAGTTACGTTTTTTTAAATGGAACTTTCCCAGGTTCTGCTTTCAATATGTTCTATACGTATAGAATTATGCAAAAATGTATAAATATAAAATTTAAAGCAGAATTTAAAAAATCATAAAAGGATTTACTCGAAACTTCCTGGCAAGTGGAAGTTTAGAACCTAAAGATTCCGCAAATATCAAACGAAGAAAGCAAGAGTATTCACATTGTTAATAATACTGAAATAGTGAAATGAAACGCATAGTAATGCCCATTACATCAATATACAGAAAGACAGTGCGGGCGGTGGAACTCGGAACTCGGGCTCCCGGGCGCGTGTCGCGCCGAATAGTGCGCTTCGGCCACTGCGCCGCGAGCGGGCGGGTATTGTATATGATTCTCGCTGCGTTATTATAAACACGCTATATATTTCTATTCCATTTTCGATGTTCATCCTGTATCTGTTAGGTCTCATTTTCGTCAAGAATAAACCTGAGCTATGTGCGAATGATTACCTTTGAATATTCGCCAGTTAAAGCAAAAATAGACAACGTCTTATTTTCTTAAGGTGCTCACCCTGTATATATTTGACGAAAAGTATATTCGACTTAGAGCCAGGTATACATATAATCCGTATGCAAAATTTCGCCTTGCTGCATTAAGTAGTATTTGAGCTATACCGCCAACAGACGGACAGACACAATTGAGAAAACAGGTTTTTCGTAATCTAGAAACCCTAAAACGTGAAGATCTGAAGAAATCTCGAAAGGAAATGTTTTCACGATTATAATACTCCATTCGTCTTTTAGGCGAGGGAAGTAAAAATAGTGTGTAAGTAGCCACTGCTTAATATTAATATCCGGTAAACAGAGTTATAATACCAAGTAAGGCTTGGTGTAAGTAGGTTGCCTAAAATAATTGCTAGCAGATATGTTTCGGGACTTTTTACTTATTAACGATGGATGCATGGATTTTGGCGTTTTGTACTCCAATGGTAGCTACAAGAGGCAATTTTTTAAAGCTGCTGTTAGATCGGCTATGCAGGGTGGAGAAACACATGTTTTCTCAATTCCCTCTATATGGCTGTCTGTCTGTTGGTCTGTTAGCGGTATAGCTCAAAAACTACCATTTCCGGTAAAATATATACAGGGTGACCACCTTAAAAAAATTTATTGCTATTTTTTGCTTTAACTTGAGAACTATTAGTTAAATGAAAGTAATATTTTGGACCCAATATGAAAAGGGTGTACACCTTAAAAAATTAAAATCCTTTCTTTCCTTTGATATTTAAAAAACATTTGTTTCAAAACTTTCATTTCCGATGGAAGTTCTGAGTAAAGCCCTTTACTGATTTTTTAGAGAAATAAACTTCCTATATTTTGAATATAAATAGATTATTTCGGTTGCAAGGCAGTATTTTTAGATAGTAGGAACGTAAATCATGTACTTATTTCTACCTCAAATGTACAAAATGGCACCCCCAAATCGAGCAAAAAAGTAGGGTAAAGGGCCCTAAGATGACGAACTACTAAACTAATCGTTTTAAAATCAAGAAATTGCAACACTGTATACCTACTGACTTGCGCAATGTGGTAGCTTCGGTATTTTCGCGCCCAAGCGATTCAGTCTGAGGTTAGACGCCGATGAGTGATATTCGTGCTCTTTAGTTATAATTCGTGAGGGTTCCGAAATAAGGAATAACATTTGACTGGTAAGTATTAGACAGTTATTAATAGGTCTTGGGGTTTGGGAAAACGGTCTTCTAAATGTGATGTGGTCAAATATTACTGATTCGCATAAGATGATAAAAATATTTTTCAAAAATGTACGAAAGTCGTTTGGGGGTAAGTTGACGAACAACAAAGTAGCTAAGATGACGAACGAAGTTCAAAACGATGGTGTTTCCGTTAATGCCACTGCAAAGAAATACAAACTTCCAGAGCCAACGCTTCGCAGATATTTAAGAAAATATCCTGATAAGGTTGAACTAATTTACTCTTAATTAGGTTTATATTTTAACAAAATTGATGACTTTTAGGTATTTCCATCGAATGCCGGACGATATAAGCATACCTTCTCTGATGAACAGTTGCAAGATTTGTATAATTATGTTACGTAGATTGATCAGCGGGCTTTTGGCTTAACTAAAGAACAATTTGGTATGTTAGTATTTGATTTTGCTGAAAAACGTGAAATAAATCATAGATTTAGCCAAGAAAAGAAAATAGCTGGGCGACATTTTGTTGAATGGTTTATGAAGGAATTTAAAGTATCTCTTAGGACTCCCGAGTCCACATCAATCGCTAGACTTATGGCTTTTAACAAAGAAAGTGTTTCCCAGTTTTTCAATGTTCTGCATGAAACAAGACAAACATATTCATTTCAGCCAAACCAAATATACAATGTAGACGAAACAGGTGTTTCGACTGTGGCCACCAAAAACCCTAAAATACTGACTCCAAAAGGAAAGCGTAGGGTCATAAAAATTTCATCCGCTGAGTGAGGGACCAATGTGACAGCTGTATGTAGTATAAATGTCAGCGGGAACTTTGTGCCGCCCTTTCTAATTTTCCTAGGGTTAGGATGCAACCAAGTTATATGAAAAACGCTCCAAGTGACTTTGTCGGTGTAGCCCATGAATCCGGCTGGATGACTGGGAACAACTTCATTAAACATTTGAAACATTTCATTCGCCACACAAGACCTAGTGAAAACAATAAAATTCTGTTACTTATGGACAATCATGCGAGTCATCTTACTTTGGAAGCTGTGAATTTATGCAGCGAAAATTTTATTACGTTAGTTGGATTTCCGGCACACACTAGCCACCGCCTACAGCCCGTGGATGTGTCAGTGTACGGGCCACTAAAGACCGCTTACAGTAGAGCATGTGAAAATTTTCTGACTAATAACCCTGGCAAAGTAATTACCTTGTATGACATTGCAGGTATTTTTAGTTCAGCCTATCTTAAAGTTGCTTCGGTGGCCAATGCAAAGAGCGGATTTCGCGCAACTGGTATAGAACCATTCGATTCCGATATATTTACAGACTTGGATTTTGAGACAGCAAAAACAACTGAAATAGAAGAAAAAGCAACGGATAAAAACTTAGAAACGGCTTTGATCGTGGAAACAAAAACTCAAGAACAATCTCGAGATAAAAATGAAGCGGCCATATCCCAGCCTACGAAAACAGAAATTGCATCAACTTCAAAACCAACTAGTTCTAAAGGTTTTGGTCTTCTACCCTTACCTCGGGGAAGACAAGAAAGCCGACGTCCGAGAGAAAAAAGTTGCCCTCATTGGTAGTTTCAAGCACCCCCGTTAAGGATGCATTACCAGAAAAACACGATGAAAAAATAGAAAAAAAAGAAAAAACTTCGAGAAGAGGCTAAGCAAAACAAAAAAAAAACTCTAAGAACCTGGACATAAAGAAGATAAAGAAAAATATAACACCAAAAGTTAAAAATGTCAAACGCAAAGTATTTTCTAGTTCATCTGATCAATCCTCAGACGATGTAGAATATATTGACACTGACGATGATATGGATTTAGAATATGAAGAAGATGATACGCTTTGGATAATTTGCAGTGACGTGGGTAAAGATAAAGAACTTTGGTTCAATTGCTCAAAATGTAAACGCTGGGCGCATGCACAATGTACGATTTTAAATCCTCAACAAGCCAAAAGTAAAACATGGATTTGTGACATTTGTGCTTAATTTTTCAATTATTTAGATTGCTTTTTTTATTTAGTTTTGTTAATTATTAGTAGACTCTTTTGTAAAGTTAAAAACAGGTTACGTTTGTACGAGTTTGTTATCCCAAATAAACATATTTTTAATATCAGGATTAGAATTTTTTCATAATTCAAAATATTAGTCAACTTACCCACAGTAATTCGTCAACTTATCACCAATGGGTGGTAAGATGACGAATCGGTTGTTTTATTTTAATTTTTTTATGTTGAAATATTTTTTTTAAATAAATATTTCCTGGCCAATCGTTTTGGATATAAATAAATTATATATTCACTATGATTTATACCATATTTTTCATAAATAACAACTTTACGTCCCAAAAATCCTTAAGTTCGCCAACTTACCTCCGTTTCCCCTACTGTAATTTTAGCCCAAACAAGGAAGAGAAAGAAAGAAAAAAATCGGAAGGTTTTGAAATTTGGCACAGATGTTTACTAAAGCCCACTGATGATTGTGTAAAAAGTTCTGAACACTTGATGATGAGGAATCGCCGCCATCTTCAAAAACGTATGAACTCTGGACTCCATGAACTTTTGATTATAACTCTTTATCTATTAACATTATAAAAAAGTACCTCGAACCAAGAATAAATATGATTTCATTCTCTATAAAAAAGGTAAACTATTTTTCTTGCAAATGCAGTAGTTTATTAATAAATGGAAGGTAAACGTTAACCAGGAGCGGTAGAATACATATAATAGTCTGAGTGTGTATTTTTATTTATTTCCCAAATGCATGTACAATATGTATATTGAGAGAGAACAAAAAATCAAACATGTGCAAAACAAAAGAGCCTTGATCGCTGAATGGGAAATGCCTATTTGAAGTAAGGAAAAAAGTATGCTTACCCAGCAACTTTAGATTATAGCAAATATTTGATGAAGCCAACGGTATTACCATCATAGCCATTGCAACATTGCATATTTCTTGCCCATGAAAGCAAATTCTAGAAAAATATTTATTTATATACAGGGCGTTTGTAAATCGCTAGCTAGTCCCGTAACTTCTTTAATAATAGCAGTATAGAAGAAAACTCTCTTTTGCAAACTCTTATACAAATAATCTTGGCTTTTTAGCATCCACAACTACGTGCGCACCCAGTTCTACATTTGCAAAATTCAAACTTTATTAAAGTTTTTGGTGCCATCGTGTTCGTTGTTGTAATTGGAGAAAAATATCTTTGACGACTTTTCCAATCCCAAAGCTCAGAAGATAATTCCTTACTCTGCCATTTTTGGACCTGCTGGTTTACTCGCAAACAATGCTGTTTGGTCGCATCCTTTCTTGGTCAGTGGAGAAATATCTGGTTTAATTTTCGTTACTGATTTCGTGAAACCATAAAATTGATGAATGTTCAAAGTCCGGGCTGTTGAGCATAGCACACATAGTAAGAAAAACAATTTGTAAATCCTGACGTTTGCAGTTGCTGCGATAAATGAATGATTCTTTCAGGTTTCTCTTTATCAGATTTAACAAAAATTTAATGTTCTGCAGAGGAGCCTGTGCAAGTAAGCATGGTCAAAAGAAGCGTCAATTGCGGTATTATCAATGAAACAAACTGCGTCATCTGGGCTTTGTTGGAATACATACAATTATATGATCCTTTAACTTAAACAAAAACATGCCTGGGATTAATTTTGTTTGGTTTATAATTCGATCACATTTGTTCTTCTAGAAGTTTGTTTAACGGCAGAATTTATTTATATATAAACTTCTTTGATCATCTATATGCTGTGAGCATTTTTACGTATTTACTACTGAATACCTGTTTTATTCCATGCACCGTTGCTTCTTTGTCTAATTTTATTCTTTTTAGATGTTCTAGAGACGTTTCAGATTTCTTTCTTTTACGACATTCGCCTTTTTTACTCTGGCGTGATAGCTTTTAAGATAACTGTATGCAGAATTGTTTTTAAAATATCCCCAATAAATCTATTGCTTTCATTAATACATTTTTGTTTTTACTTTGGGGAAACGGTATCTATTCTGTTTTCAAGAATTTCGTTTGCGTACTGAATATTTGTATTATTTTCAGCACGTACCCGCGTTTCTCCGTGTTTCAAAATGTGTATGTTTACAGTGGCATTTACCTGAATGTTACTTGATATGACCATTGTATCTCTATTACATGCTTTGGGCAATTAGTTTAATTTAAAAAAAATTGCAGTTTTGAAAGTCAATAGTTTTCGTCTGGGTCAAGGTCAGGTGGTTTTTTAAAATTCTGGTATCTCTTTCGTAATTATCTATGTTCATTGCTATCTCTCTATTAAGAGCAATAGTTAATATTGTTCTTAGACTCTCCATATTCCAACCCGCAAAGAGAATGTTGAACTAGCTTTCAAACTTGTGTTACAATAGCAATTATATTTCCCAACTTTTATGAAAAGAAGAGTCAATTACGCAGTACATTGCCACAGAAGTTTAAGATGAGAGATGGAGAGAATAGACTTTGGCCGACAATGTCAGAGCAAATTCTCGTATCTGACTGGTTCAACGAAAGATACGACAGTTTGAGATAAGAATGTTAGATACGTTTAATTTGTCTAAAAATATGTGGTACATTTTAAGATACGACAATATTTTAAACCTTATTTTTGACTCTCCCGTATGTCGTTATGACACTTGAACCCAATGAAAAGATTTTGTTGTGAGGATTTCAATCATGTGCCTACCTCACCAAAAATCACACAAAATTGCTAATACCATATTTAGGATTAAATAGGCAGTATTGTTTGTTTGGTAATTGTTTATAATGTGCAAATTTATTTGCTTACTAGTAGTTCCTGAAATACATTTTATTTATGTTTGTGTTATTGTGTTCGTATTTGTTTATTTATGTTACTATAAACTGTCTACTTGCTTTGTTTTTAGTTTTTACCGATGAATAAAACATTTAAATTCAATGCAAGATTTACCTACTTATATATGAAATAATTGTTTATTCAACATCAGCCTGCTCAAGTAATACGACGCTGATTGAATAGAACGAAAAATTAGAAATTCCAATTAGTGGGCGTGGGAGATTTTTCGGTATCCACTGGCAACACTGTCCGTAAGTAAAGATCCTTCAAACTGGTACACCCTGTGTATTGTACTTGTTAGTAATATTTTTGCACATTATGTATAGGGCTATTTAATTTAGGCTCGCCATGGGGATTTCAAAAACGATAAGAGATAAAAGGTCGGTTAAACTGAAACAAAGTTGCAGATTCTAATGTTGAATAATATTTAAAAAATAAATGGGACCTAGCAATCTTAGTTTGATATTTTATATTTTAGTTTTATCGCTAGAAGTGGATTGTTATGTTAGAACAAAACTGCCTTGACATTATTAGGACACTGATTAAAGAATAATTCAAATATGGTTTCAGGTGTTCACTTGTTTTCGTAATTTTCGAGATATTAATACTAGCTTTCCCATTTTAAATGCATATCAAGGATGGCTATGATACCGTTAAGAAGAGCCTACGTTATTATTGACCGATATACGCTTTCCTAGATTGATTTTTATAAATAACAGTGATATGTCTAGAAAATATGATTATGATGGTAGGCCGTGTCTTATTTATCAGAAATGAAAGCTTAAATTTTATTTTGTATTTAAAGTATATCTAAAATCAGATTTAAATTTTTTCTTAAAAAGTGGCCTAATAATGTCAAGATGGTTTTATACTAACATAATAATGGACCTACAATGAAAAAGCAAAAAATTTAATTTAATTCTACATAATTCGAAAAGTAAGCCGGCTAGTTTAATTGATTTTTATATTATTCAACTTTAGAATTTGCAACGTTGTCCCAAGTTAACCGACCCAGTATCTCGCCATTTTCAAAATACCAATGCTGAGTCCCGAATTGAATAACCCTGTATTAGGGTTTCCAAGTCCCGGGACCAACAATGTTTTCGGGACTTACGAGCTAAATTTCAAGTCCCGGGACTAGTCCCGAAAATCCCGAAAATGGTCCCGAAAGAGAAATAGTGGTCAGGTGAAATTTCAGAATGCAATTTCCAAAGAAAAAGAAGTGTTTTAAGTTAAATAAAGTATTTCTGTGCTGATAGTCTGCGTTGGGGCTCGTCTATAACTGCATTGATTTCTTCTGGTACTAAAAATATCTGTCGTTCTTCATCTTTTGCTTTTGTTTGAACTGCAAAGTGCTTGTGTAATCCTTTCGTCAAGCTGCCTCTGACTATGATAATTTTCGGTCTAGGACATTTGGGCGCGGCCGTTTGGGTGCGGGGACACTTGGGCGCGAGACACTTAGGCGCGAGACACTTGGGCGCGAGAAAGGGTCAACATTGGGATTCAGGAACACATTAAGTGTGAATAATTTCAATTTGGCATAAATAAACAAAAATTTATTAAATCATTATTTATCCTGAGAAGTTAATGTAATTAATCAAACAATATTAGAAGAATAATCCAATTATTTATTAAAACCGTTATGAGATTAATTTTAAATAAGGTGGTAGTATGTACCTATATTAGATAAATTTTTAAATAAATCCGAATAAAAATAAAGAAGGTAGAATATTAGATTAGTTTTGAAATAATTCTGAATACATAAAAAAGGCAGTACCTATGTTAGATATGAAATAATAATTCTGAATTGAAATAAAGATGGAAATAGATTATATATAGGTGTTGAAAATAATTTTAAATAAAAATTCATTTATTGTGCTGGTAAATGAATAATGCTGTGCTATATTTAATCGATTGATGGTTCTAATGTTTAATATGTTTCTAATATGTGTTCTGTTTTGACCGAAACTAGTCGACTTCGAGTTTTGTTTATAATGATAATACTTAACAATAAACCTTAAATTTTAAGGTAATCAATTATTTTCGTTATGTTATGAACCGACTAACTGAAGATAAAAGCAGAAATAAGAATAATAATAAATAATCATATAAAAAGATTAATTTTAATAATCAAAATTTATTTTTGACATTTTTACCATTATAATACATATTATTCTTAAAGTAAATATATACAATTTTTTAAAATATAAACAAGAAGCATCCACGCATTTACTTCATAATTGTACGAAATGCCTCTTAAAAATTCTAGAATGTCCCTATTGTTTACGCCGTCTACATGATTATATTGATTATTATAATTTTTAACCAAATTTTATATTTTCTATCAGCCTGGATACATTTTTGTTTTTTTTAATGGGCTCATTTCCCGCAAGTAACTGTTCATAAGCAACATCTCTCCTTCGTTGAATAGTTTTCAGGCTATCGACGAAGCTCCAAATGGTTGGATGGTTCATCAATAGCTCTGTTTGTATCCCATCTCTATTTATTTATTTTTTGTTACTTATTATTTTAATGTAATAAATCTCCGCAAAAGATTTGCTAGTATTTACCGGAAAGTTAAAATTATTAACTTGCTTTAATAATATTCTAATTTTTGAAAATTAATATTTCTATACTAAATTTTTACCGCCCGCCACCTCCTTGGACGTGCTTTAGGTAATTTTCGTTATTTAAAATAAATTTTCAGACCTATGAATAGTAAAGCTAGCTAATACTAATATTCGTTAATTAATTTCCTCGCGCCCAAATGTCTCGCGCCCAAGTGGCTCTGCGCCCAAGTGTCTTCGCGCCCAAACGGCCGCGCCCAAATGTCCGGCTCCGGATAATTTTATAGGAACAAACTTTACATGTCGCCTATTGTTTATCTTCAATACATAAAATTGTTGCCATATTGACTTCAAATCATTATTTTTTTTAATGTAGAATGAAGGTAGGTTGCGAATCGGAATTCATTCTAATTGTAACGTTTTCGCATACAAATAACGAACAAATTTAAACCACAAAAATATAAATTATTTAGCTTCTTCGCACATAACTTTAAAAATCTACAAATTTAGTTACCTTACTGTTACTATATAAATCCAACAAAAGAAACAGACAAATACGTAAATAGAAGAAGATATGCAAATGTGGTTGAAACAACACACAGGTTTAATTCTAGCCTACCGAAAGCAATACCTCTCCTGTCTACGCAAAACGCAAATAATGCAGAATGCGGAAGAGGCATGAGTAATACGCCGGTGAATACCCGTCCTAATTCTCTGATACCGCGTATACGCACGCATGTTGACATGGTCCCGGGACTTCGCCTGGGCTGGCTGTGGACCCGGGACTCGTTTTTTGTGGTAAAATCCCGGGACCGGATCCCGGGACTGGACACCCTACCCTGTATATTACGTACTACTGTATTTATTCAAATAATGTATATAACTACAGCTAAAATCATGTAAGAAGAATAAAACCGGCGCACCCCGAAGTGTGTTTCGCTTAGACTCGGACAGCGTTTACAGTCTCGCTAGATTTGTACAGACATGCTTCCAAACGTGCCATCAGTGGAGCAGTGCAGTTTTAATGTAATATTACTTCAACCATTTGAAAACTATCTAGGCTACTTTATTTGTTATCACAGATCAAAAGTTATTTAGAAATTAGTATGTATCTCTATTTCCTTACAGGTAATTAAAAACCTATTTATCACAAGTATTTACGTAGTTCACTAATGATTGACGCCATTTTAATGTGGATTCAAACTGTGCATAATTATGTTGCACATTTTGAGACTAACTACTGTAAATACCCAGAATTATTTGTTTTCAATAGGTATTTAACTTAATAAATGAAAGACGTTTGGAAAATTTCTTAATTTATTTCATGTAGATAATATAAACAGGATTATTTTTTTCGTAGCGATCTCAACCAATCAGAAGGCTGGATTTAGTTAAGTTATCTTGTATAATTTCGATTATACAAAATCGATTATACTAGAGTAACTTCACTAGGCGACGCAATACATAACTTTTGTCAACTTGATGTTGTTTTCATGGAGATGACTTTCAGCTAGGTTAATACAAACAAATCGAGATGCCAATAAAATATGTATTTGATCTTAATATTAAATTTCACTCAAAAAATAATCAAATCGAATACAATGCGTACTTCGAACAGGTTATACGTCACAAACTTTCTGCACAATAACAAATCGTGTCAGTTTGACAGAATAATCCTCCCGCTGACGCGGTCGGACTATTTAACCTGTCAAACTGACACTCTTTTATTATTGTGCAACAAGTTATCGACATATAACCCGATAATATCGAAGTACTTATAGTATTACTTTTGAATATACAGGAGAATAGCATTAAATATATAATTTTTATGTTATGTTGTATATCTTTTATTTTATATTACTTATTATATGTTAATATGATAGATGCTTCTGACACGAATAAAGAAAGAAAGTTATTCAACGACACCCTGTATTGTACGAAAATTTTGCAAACGAGTAGTACATTGCCGTGGTTTCAATGTTCGCGCTACTCCCACTCCAACAGTTTGTTACGGATAACTTTGGTAACATTCTTCTAAGGTGATTTTACCTGTACTATTAACAGCACTATTACGAGTACAAATTGAGTATTATTTTCTGCATGTATTTTTACCAACTTCGCATACAGTCATTATTACATATTTTTTAAACTCTGCAGTTAAGAGTTTATAAATAAGTATAAACAAGCTAGTCATATCAGTGATAAAGCTTATCTTATCTCTCCATTGTAAAACTCAAAACGTGTGATAAAGAAGTGCACCAAATTGGAATTTGCTTTTAATCGTCACACCCATAATATCCTTAAAAGTAATACAATGAATGTGGTGTTTGAAAATTGTCTCTAATACACTTATACTTTTTTAATATATAGCAAAATTATAAAATATTTTACCCAAAACCTATTCATAATAAGCATATCACTTTTGTAGAACAATAGAAGTCATAGAGAAATAATTATAGGTTTCTTACCATCACAATTAATCTAAAGATTTTTGATAAAAAAAGTTGGTTTATATCTCTAATTACAATGCTGAGATTATTTTCGAACGTGGAATACCCATATATTATGTATGTGTATGATTTGTGTGACGGCAATGCTTTAGCGGCCCACAAAAAATACAGAAGAAAGTATCATAGTAGTAGATTACCTACACGTGAAGTTTTCACTAATTCATATCGGCAGTTAAGAGAACACGGGGCGTTCTAACCAGGGCACGTGGCTGGCCAAGGTATGTTCGTATACCTGTAAACAATGAGGAGCAAATTCGTAATTTATTAGAAGATCCGACATTAAGTACGCGGAGAATTTCTATGCATACTGGAGTATCCAGAAAGCAGGTTTCTTATGGACAAATAAGTACAACATTATTTTACTGTAACCCAGTGTCTTGTCACTCATTAGGTTTGGAGAACAATAAGAAGGGAACGTGTTTCCATTCATACCATTATCAAAGAGTTCAAGCTCTGGAGAGTGATGCAGAATATCATTTAAAGTTCTGTAACTGGATTCAAACGCATGTTTATGCCTAATATTTTGTGTACTTACGAGACTTGCTTTACGAGAGACCGAATTACTAATTTTCGTAATTTCCGTGAATGGGCTAACGAAAACCCCCATTTAAGGCTACGCTCTCATTCCTAACAAATATTTAGTGTGAATATTGTGGCTAGAAACCTAAATGATTGCTTAACTGGACCATTTGTAAAACCACAACGTTTGAACGCTGAAAATTACGAAGATTTTCTAGAGAATTCGTTAGCGATATAACTGGAAGATGACCCTTTAAATTGTTCTCTGAATGTCATTTTTTGGCAGTGGTCTATTATGATGTGTTTTATCAGACTTTTTCCACTGTCTAGGGTGTACATGAAACATGAAAAACTGGATTTAATTTTCAATAATGTTTTAACTATGTGCAGTCACGTTATTTTAACTGGTGACTTTAACGTTGACAACATTAACGATACAAAAAACGTACATAATAAGAACCTTTTGCATGTTTTTGAAAGTTATGAAATGTTATCTTTAGTAAAAATTGACTACAAGAATGTGTAAAACTCGGTCGAGCGGTATATATTATATTGCAACAAACATTAGCCCTACTTATTGTAATGTTACGGTTTTTGAACCTGATTTGTAGGACCATTGTGCACAGTTATTAACAATTAATTGTAATAGTAGCAAAATTGACACCACAGAACAAGAGGATGTACTTGTACTTGTTAGAAAAATAAACTCTAGTAATTTATCACAGTTTTTAACATTTCTGGGTATGGTTAATTGGAATCTGTGCTTTGAACATTCCAATGTGAATGAACAATTTAGGTTATTTATTAATTTGTTAAGTATTATTCTGAATTTAGCTTGCCCAAAATATGTTAAAAGGCATTATAATAATTACAAAGAATGGATTACCAACGACATTATACCTATGAAAAAAAACTGTAAAATATTGGTGCGATTTAAAATATTTGTTAAAAACATACATCAAAGCGCAGTGTACTAGAGCAAGAAGATAATACCGAAGCGTAATTATCATCACAATACAATGTCAAATTCGCAAAACCCACTGAAAGAAATATGGAGGAGCGTAAACACCACTCGGGCTCGAAATAATAAGAAAACAAATATATCACTACCTACAAACGATGATGGGAGTGAAACAAGTAGAGATTCTGTTCTAGCAGCTAATCAATTTATAAAATATTTTTCAAGTTTGGCGAAAACAAAATTGAAATTACATTTCGGCAGACTGTCGAATGAATGTACGATGAATATACAGCCGCCTTCACAATCCATTCCATTTACAAAGCTTGAAGTTACAGCTGCAGTTTTTGAAATCAAAAATAAAACTAGTAGTGGATATGACGAGATAAATTTAATATTTGTGAAAATCGTTGATATAATTTTGTATCTATTGACAATTTTAATTAATAATTCTTTTATGAATGGTGTTTTTCCAAATTGAAAATCGCTGGCGTTGTATCACTTCTAAAGAAAAATGAAGGGTCACACTTGGATGTTACAAACTACAGACCGATATCTGTTTTTTCTATAATTTCCTAAATTATGGAAATCTTAATAGTTAGGAGAATAAAAGAGTTTCTTAATAAATATAACTTGGTGACTGATGCGCAGCAATGTTATATAAAATCCAAGTCCACTGAAATGGCTTGTTTCGACTTTATGGAATCTGGCGGTAAATTAGCTGCAGGACTCTCTTTCGACTTGTCGTGTGCATTTGATTCGGTTAATGCTGCATTTATTGCTAGAAAGTTAGATCACTTAGGTATTACAGGCACTGTGAAAAATTGGTTAATTTCATATTTAACCAACACAACAATGGTAGTTGAGGTATCTAATTGTACTTCTTCATAGAATTAGGGGTAGCCCAAGGTTCTCTGCTGGGGCTTCCTGTGTGTTGTTTGTATACGATTTGAAAGAATATTTAAATTGAGAATGCTTAGTAATGTACGCAGACACGTCGCGTCGGTAGGGTCTCACCGGGAACTATAAACGAATTGTTACTGAAAACGGAATTAGTTGTAACAAGCTTTTAAAAATGGTGTAATAAGAACAATTTAATTTTAAATGGTGATAAAACTGCTTCTTTAATCGTGATATATATGGAGACAATTGTAAAATCACTACCCAGGATACTACAAAACTATTAAGTTTGCATATTTATGGTAAACTAACTTGGAATTCAAAAATTGACAAAGTATTGTACAAAAATTAAATTCCGCTTTTTTGCTATAAACAAGTTAAAGTCGATATTATCTACGAACGGGCTTCTTAATGTGTACTATGCGTTGGCGTATCCTTCTTTTGAGTATAATAGTATAATCTGGGATCTATCTCGTAACAATACGAGAGTACTTGTAAATCGAAAGCGCCTTATTAGATTAATATTTAGCTTAGATAGGTTAGAGTCCTGTCGGCCGTACTTAAAAAAAATACGAAATGTTAACGTTCATAAGTATTTTTATACTAGCATTCTGCACCCAAATTGAGCGCGAAATAATTCATTTAATGCAATTTGTACAAGAGTGATCCATTTTGTGTGTCGAGTTAATTATGAGGTTAGAAAATCCACATAAAAAACCCTACTACTGGCTTGCTTGCGTCGCCCTGAGTCGATCGATACCAAAATCAGCCAATTCGGCCCACGGGTTCACTCTCAAAGTGGCGTCAAGCAAGCAAGCAATGAAAATTATTATGTCGGATATATAAATGTTGTAAATATGTATACGAAAGGCTGAATGATTTCACAAAACCTGCAGATATTCAGGTATACAATACCAGACGCTAAGCCAATACCGGAGCATAATCTGTCTTTGTATGAAAAGGGTCCTGTGTATACTAGTAGCGAAATTTATCTTCCAGCTGTAGTAAAATCTAGTCCAACATTGTATAGCTTTAAACCTAATTTAAATTCGTACCTAATGGAAATTTGCTTTTATTCAGTAGCAGAATGTTTTAATGTGTAAATGTAAAATTGTGTGTTATTTATCTATGTAGGAAATTAGTGACGAGTACATGTACAAGTTTTACTTATGTATATCCGTACAATAAAAATTATTATTATTATTATTCTAGACTTTATGACTCCAAATGAGTTACCCAATTGATTTATAAAATATTTCTAGTATGTTTTGGAACACCCTCTATAGAAAGGTGAACTTGGGGAAGTATGAACACAATTTATAATTCCTGCAATATGTAAATTTCAATTATCTCCACCTATTCGCAAGAAGCAGCAACTTAACTTCCACCAACCCTGCTAATATAGCCCCCGAGAGCGGGCGTATTACAGAAATTGCGGCATTTTTATATCATTGCAACTGCAACTTGCATTAGAGTGGACACGTGAAATTTATTGCCATTCTTATTTTAACGTTGCGGTAAGAATATTTATTTTACCTAAAAAGACATTAAAGAGGTATGTAAGTTTAAGATCGTATGACATACATTTCCTCACGTAAAAACGTATACCGGACAAGCGAGGAAATACGCGGGTGGTTATGAACTTATAATAATTAAATCTTCCATGTGTTCTTTTTCAAAGACAGCCAGCGGGCTTCTACCTATATAAAAAAGATATAGAAAATATTGCAAATCCCGATAGAGACGGGACATAGACGCTCTATCGAGCCCATATGTTCTAAATACAAAGACAATACTATATTATCACCATACAGGTAATGGGGTATAGGAAAACAGTTCTCTAGACAGTGCTCATGCAATCCGAAAAGACACTATCCGAATTCGTTAAGACCGTTAAAAAAATGGGGGTTTGAATTTGCACGCACTCACACGAAGTGTTATCAAAACTAAGTTTAAAACTCAATTTAAGAACAATATGCCAGGTTGTGAGTGGTTTCATGGATACAAAACTAGAAACAGTTTGCAAGAAAAAAACGTTTTTGTATGTATGAATATTTTGGAATAATTAAAAACACACCAAATGCATTAGATCTGTATGATAAACCACATTTGATATGGAATATGGATGACACCAGTTTTTAGGCTGATCCATCCAAAACTGAAGTTCTGGGAGCGAAGGAAAACCGAGTTCATGGACAACAAGTGGATTTGGAAGACATAATACTACTGTACAGGTAAGCGCTGCTGGACAGGAAGCTTCTCCACTAATAATTTTTAAAGAAATGGGTGTATGGCCAGCAAGGAATCTAATTTTCCTGGAGCCTCTTACGCTGTAAGCGTAAATGGATGTACGAATTCAGAAAGATTTGCTTAATATCTATGAGAAAACGTTTCTTTTCGCAATTGACGATACTAGATCAGTTCTGTTCATTTGCACACCTCTCATTTGGGCATTAGACTGATAGAGAGAGGGTGTGAAAACTAGGTGACCATATTAAAACTTCCACCCCACATGAGTCACTTCTGCCACCTCTTGATCTCGGTTTTTAAATCAATGTCTTCCTGGGTATGAAGTTATGGCATGGCAACATACATGTTGTAAATACTAGAACACGAATTTTCTGAGTTGCGAATTTCCTGTCTATGCAGTATGCACTATATACACACAGAAGTGTGAAAGGTTACAAACACACTTGCATCGTGCGTCTATATTTTATGACTATGAAAGTGAAATATAAGCCACCTGGGCGGTTGAGTGGATTAGCAGTCTGCTTAGCAACCAAGTGGACATGGGTTCAAGTCTGGCCGTGGTAGGGAATTTTCTTGGAGCGGCAATGGATTTAAACTCATTAGTTAAGTTAGCTGTACGGTAGGTTTAGGATTGTTGAGTGTGTGGTATGTTTCGATGCGGCCCATTTCCTCCGTTGCACTTCCCGCGAGGTATGAATGGCCCTCAATAGCGAAAGGTAAAAGAGGTTGTAGATAATGCATGAATGAATGAAAAGTAAAATATTTGGCAAGCAATTTCATTCTTGCAATTTAGTAACAACACAATTATTGTAACATTCCAAAATGTCTGCTAGTAGTTTATAATAGATATCAAAACAATCAAAATGAAACGACAAAGGATTTAATTTTTCCAAAGCACTCTCGACTTATAATCATTTATAATCCCTCTGTATAAGATGTAATACCATTACAAATTGTACATAACAATTTACCTTTTAAGTTACTTTGATCAAGGAATTGTCAAAAACCAATTGTCAAACCAAAATAAACAATATTTTATAGCTGCTATGTATTTACAAATGTGTACTTTTTTCATTTAAAAAAGTTAGTCTTTGCACTACTGAAAAAACAATAACCTTTCTAAACTAAAATTACAATTAAAACTTTTACATTTTCTAATGGTATTAGAAACATTTTATTTTTTACACTTGCCATAGGAAACATATGGGCACCACCTTCATAAATCTCTAATATAGAGCGAGTTCACACTTGCCTCGTTTTGATGGGAAAGTGTGACCAGTGCATCGCGCACATTCTTTTTTCGGTTACAACTGTTAACTTTGGAACCTGTATTTTCCATATTTAATAAGAGATAATAGGTACTTCAAATGCTAAAAAAATGTATGTGATACTGCAATGTGCGCACTAACGCATTTAACATTTAAATGTGAGCTATCAACATCACGCTTACCGGTGTTCACCTCATAAAAGTTTCGCTGTAATTAATAGTACCTTTTTTTATTTGTTACACATTTTTGTAACCACACTATATATAAAATTATCATAACAAATTTAGAATATTTACAAAAGATCTCGGAATATTATAGTAAATATAATATAATGTGAGCAGAATATAATATTTCAGCTAGTATGCATTATACAGCAATACAATACGAAGGCAGAATTCTAGCTAGTATTTATTATGGGTGTATTACTTACCTTTGGTACTGTAAATTCCGGCGCACCCGTGACGGCATCCTCGTCGTTTTTCATTTTATTTGCCTTTGTGTAAATTAATTGACATTTTTATTTAAAAACACCTGAGTTAAGCTGCTGCACACCTCACGTTCACCTTTATACAATAACTTTTTATCGATAATCTACGAGATAAGAATTATGAGTAATTTCGCTGATAACTGATAGCACAAACGTAGCGATTCGTTTTTATCTATTATGTCAACAATGCATAAAGCTGAATAGAAATCTTGAAGTTAATCGGAAATGATATTTTGCAATCAAATTTTAAGAAACTTTAAATACAAATATGTAGTATGACACCGAATTTGAAATTTTGATACCCACTGTTGAATGTATTTAGGCTAAACATTAAGCTATATATAAGGCCATAGGTATCAGTAAACGTGTTATCTTAAAATGTGACTAAAATAGTAGTTCTATGAAACTATAAGTAATTCCTGGTATTCTGAAGAATACAATGAAATCAAATTCAAAGATAAGCAATAAGGAGGAAACAGGAAAAATTAGTAACAACTATTTAACTATTTATTCTATTACATTAGAAGTTCAATTAGTAATTTGAAACGAGACGTTTTTTTTTATAGCCATTATTCGGTCAATTTTTGCTTCCAATTGTCTTTCTTCTGCGCGTCCCTCACCATGTTAAACCTGGAGTATGTTTTATATAGTCTATCCAGCTCTTAGGTGGTCATCCTCTGAATCGTTTTTTTGTTATGGTCTCCACTGCATTATTATTCTAGTCCATCGCCCTTCCTCACATCTGGATAGATGACCAGCTAAACTCCCTTTGAGTTCTCCTATTGCCTCGCCCACATCTTTTACTTTTGTTATACCCCTTATTTATTCTTTTTTATTTCGTTGTGTTGTAGACATTCTGATCATTTACCTTTCCATAGCCCTCTGCGTTATTCAGAGCATTTCCATTGATTTTTTTGTAATCGTTCAGGTTTTAGCGCCGTACGCCAACACCGGCAGGATACGCTAATCAAATAGACGATGTATTGGGATATTTTGGTTCTTTAGGGTATTTTTTATACATCCGAAAGCTGCCCGTGCCAATCTTTTCCTTCCGATTATTGCTGCTGTTTGATTTTCTCTTCACAGTGATAGTATATGTCACAAGTAGACGCAAGTTCACACATTTTCTATTAATTTGCTTCTGATGACGATATAAGGGTCTTCTTCAAAAATGACTTTGGTTTTTGGAATGTTCATATGGAGTCCAAATCAGTCGCCCTTTCCTCCAATTCTATTAATATTTGTTGCAACTCTTCTTTATTTTTAGATATTACGATATTGAGTCTTTTCCCATTTATAAGTATCCCTTTATCTTATCAATCTAGTTACTTAAATATATCTTCCAGGTCTAAGGTGAACAGCTTCTGTGATAGAGTATCACCCTGTCTTATACGTCTCTCGATTTTGATAGGTTTTCTATTGCTGTTATGCTCTATGATAGAAGTGGCGTTTAGGCGTTTAAATAAATAAATAAATATCTATATATATCTATAGGTATAGGAGAACTTTTGACTGGTATGATGATATGAATAATAAAGAAACATGTGTAGATTGAATGGTTCCACAAAACATAGGGAAATGCCCCAGATTCAAAACAAATGATACATGGGTTAGGCCCGAATTTCCTATTTCCAGATCACGCATTAAAAAACTTACTACACATTTAAAATGAATTGATTTTTACATTTACGCCAACATGGCCGTCGATATGATAACAATTAACATTCTAAATAGTTGCAAATTTATTTTTACGCACATTATCAATTGTCAGAAGGTTGGTGTCTGCGCAAAATACGTTTAGTTATCTTACATACAAGGGACGCTCCGAAAACTGGGCCGCCATCGCCAGTCCAAGTAAAATTGAAATAAAACATTTTATTAATTATTTAAGCGAACTGCCAGTCCAAATCTCGGTGACATTAACAGAAACTTCCTTGTATTTATAAGAATGTTAACATTAATTATTGTTGTTTAGATCAGATATTGGTTGTAACAATCGTCAAGATTAGTTCGTAGCATTTATAAGCTGCTGTTTACCGTTTGGAAATGAAACTGTTCGATGTTGTGACGAAACCTTCAAGGTGGACTGGTATCACTTTGTTAATGTATTTTTAGGAAAATTATTCGTTCTTTGCGGCTGTAAGTTTTCCATTTGTCTTTCCCTCGGCTTCTTGGTGAAGATCGGCTCGATAACCATAATCCTTGTGGGTGTTCTCGTGTAATTGCATTTATTTCATAATGTAAAAGTACTTTTTGCAGCTGATGTGGTTACACAGTAGGAGAAATTTTGACCGGGATAAGGGTGAAAAGCTCCAATCTCATTACTACTACATAAGAAGACCATTTGTAATTATAAAGTTGACGTTTCGATTTTATTCAAATTATTATCAAGACCTGTTGGGTAATTACATCGATAAGAAGCGGCATTCAGTTATTACATTAGAAAGATCTTACCTAAATTACTATGTATTTGGCTTTTCCCTATATTTTGTGGAACCATTCAATATACACATGTTTTTACATTGTTCATGTGTCGGTACCATATTGGATACCGCTTTGGTATATGCATTCTGCACAAAAACTTTCATTTTCAGACAGGGTTGTTTTTTATTTAGTACGTCAGGGTATTTTCTAATCAATTCATCGCATTCTCTCCTTTTAGGTGGAATTTTCTTTTTGATGTGTTCTTCAAAAAATGTGTGAACTATCTTTGTTTGTTCTTCTTTCTAGGGTACAACATTCCTTTTCTTCTTTTTCATTTCATTTCCCGATTTTCTAACATTTCCATCATATACACTAGATTGACTGTATTCTACATCTTTATTTGTCTCTTCTATTTGGTCTTCATTTTCCAAGGGTTCTCTTCTAATTCTTCTAAGTTTAAATCTATTTCATCCAATTATTTTCCTTTATAAATAGATGTTGTTTCTTTTTCCATGAGCAATAGCAGTTTGGTAATTTTAAGAAGACTGTAAACCTCGTCGAGTAAACGACATGATTTTTTTATATATGTTTGCCGTATGTCCCATAAAAGTATCTAATTGTTTTATGTCGCCTTTTGTCATGTTAAATATTTGTGCTAAAGTATCTAAATGCTTTCTCAACCTAGTTGATGTAATTGCCGCAGAGTTTTTCGCACTTGAGGCTTTGACATACTTTTACAATGTTTTATAACCATATATAGGATTATTCGCTCTGGGTTTTCCAAAAAGGTATGTGTTTTTATTATCAAAAAAGTTTTATCTTATTTTAAGTATTAATTTAATGTGGTTTTGCACATTACCACTGAAGAGAACAGGGACCCTCGTCCACGTTTACCCCTTATCACAATTCTTTTACATTTTTACATTAAACATTTTTTCCGTGCCAGATATAGCATCTGAAAATTCTTCATAGTTTTGGGTAACATATCTTCGCTATCTTCGGAAGTGAAATCTAACAATCATTGCAGTTCGCCAGATAGTTTTCGATTCAACAAAATAATTCGGCAGTAGACTGTTTCAAGAAGTTCTTTATATGCTTTAATGCTGCTTTATCGGCCTTTAGCGGTGTCATGGCTAACGCCTTGAAAACAATCTCACGTCTAAAACGGAAAAACCTCACTTTTCCCAACTTATTGTACAAATAGCTATATTCTACGATCGTGTCAAAATGACAATTTTTTGCTCAGTTTCTAGTGTCAAAAGTGACGTTTATAGCACTCTTAATATTAGCGCTCGAATTACGTCTTTTTAACACGTTGCCATTGGAGGCGTGTTTTAATAATTTATTAAAGCACGCTTTGCCGTAAGTTTGAATATCAACATAACCTAGACTACCTAAACACAATGTGACGGAAAAAGTGTCACCGAACTACGTTTGTATATTTCCGTTACGATCGTAGAAAAAATAGCGTATGATACACGTGTATAAGAGCCATTAAAGCACTAGCGACCTTAAAAGCACTCCGCTAGCGGGAAGTGCTTTAAACTCGTCGCACGTGCTTTAAAGGCGTACTTATACACTAGTATCACAATATACTATTTTTCACATAGTCAATGGTAACGTAAATAAATATCCTATTTTTTAACACGTTAAAAAATGGCAAACTTCGCGCATTGATAGCGATGGGCGAATGTCCCAGTTTTGACGATTGTCGAAATAGTAATTTATGTATTTAGTGTGTAAAGAGAGCCATTTTGGCATGAGGATGAGAGTTTTGTGCCGAGCGGTAGCGAGGCGAGAAAAAGCAACCGAATACCAAAATGGCTCTTTACACTCGAAATACATACAAAAATTATATTACGAAACGTCAAATATATTATTATAAGAAGTTAATTAGCTGACTAATTTTCCTGAACTATATATATACACACAAAAAAGTTTCTACGGTCCTAAATAAATGACAAAATTGATAAATAGTTGAAATTTCCTTATAACATGCAACCAGAAATACATCACTGACACTGGTAACACACTATGTACCCGTACTGTATAAATAAGTGAAATTTTAGTGGAACACGAGACGTTTTAAGAAAAAAAATAAATATCTTATCTTCAGATTCCATCTTCAACTTCACAAAAACTAACAAACTCAATAAAACTGTTGCGTGATGATGGACGTGGCGTGATGTAATTGCTAATAATTTTTGACAGTTACAGAAAAATTACGAATTACAATAATAATCAGGTAGCCATGGCGGTGCGTAAAGTAAAATGAAGTCTCGTGATTAATTCATTAAGACATTGTTTACGTGCGGTTGCGATGTTAAAATGGTTGCTAAGGAAAAATGTGTGAATCGCTACCTTTTTGCATTGACAGTGAGCTTTTAATAGTCAGTTTTAGAGGTGACTGTAGAAAAAAATATTTATATCTTAGATGCGTCCTTTTGCCCCACATTACTCTAAGGGTATTTAAGGGACAGTTGCTATTATTAACAGTAATAATCTTAGTTGCGGATTCAGCAGGAAACCCCCACCGTGTTCGGGCATTGTTGGACAGTGAATTGTAGTTTTATCACTTCTAATATTTGCGATAAATTAAACCTACACTTTGAACCAGCTGAACTTACAATTTTTGGGCTACGTCAATTAGCGTCAAAATTCAAGCAGAATTGTAAGATTCCAATCTTTTGCCATCGTGATTTGCGTGTGGCCCAGCTCACGTGTTTTATTTTGGATAGGATTACGGGGAGTGTTCCTAACGCGTATGTTGAAACGTCACAGTCGCTAATCTGTTTTGGAACCTAATATGCGTTGGCCAAATACGCCTAGGACGCAGTGAAACCGCTTTACAAAAATCTGGTGTGATACACGCACACAACTTCCTTTTACAGTGATTTCATAATTAGCCAAAAATTTGATTTTGAATTTTTAAGTATTTCTGAAAAGTTTTCAAAAATAACAAATTCTACAAAAACGGTACAAAATAGAGCGTTAGTTGAAGAGACAAATTATCTCTACAATTTTAAGCTGAATTCAAAAATGTAATAATATACTGGACGTTCTATTTAAAATAGGAGTTAATAAAAAGAAATAAGTATTCAACCGGAAAATTACCTGTCTCACATCAATACACATTAAAAGTGTAATAAAAATGTAAAGTTTGAAAAAAATCGTTAGAGCCGTTTTTGAAAACGTCGAAAAAAGCTGAAAAATCACAAGAGTAAACACCTACTTCCGGTTATGCGATTTTCTTCAAAAGCTTGCTATCGCATCTAGATAGTACACAAGACTTATATATGAACTTTCAAAGTAACACCTCTTTTCGTTTTTGAGATAGTCTGTTCACACACAGACACAGACACATAGATAGACACACAGACACAGCACATAGATAGACACACAGACTGACAGACCAATGAACAAAAACGTGTTTTTTTGGGTTAAGGGGACTCCAAAACGTGAAGATCTGTTGAAAACTCCATTTCTAATTTTTGGGGTGAATCCAAAATCGACAATAAAAATGGGGTATCCATATTGAGTAACTTTTCCGCACCCTACATAATAAACATATCGATGTTTGTTATTTTGGTACTGTTCTTTAGTTTCCATAGCGATTTTAAATTCCATGGGAATAAATGCTTACGTTACTCCTTATTTTGAGGAAGTAAAGTATTGCTTTATTCCCGTTTGTGCAAAAATATTAAAAAGGATTCATTTATATATGAAAACCTATTGCAAGATATCTTAGTAAAATTTCTAAATATGGCTTTGACATGAAAGCAGAAGGGATTAAAAGATAAAAGGTCTTATAATCCCCGCCCATACCAGGTAGATGCATCAAGTTACAAGCTTATTGCTTGTGGTAGACCCAAATAGAAGTGTGTTGCCTAACCTTTCTGCATAGAGTTTAAATGGTCAGAAATCGTCTTCGACAATATGATTAGTCAATATTTATACATAGGATATGGTTTTAGTTGAAATCAGTTTGTAGATATTATCCAATTTTAACCAACTACAGGAGCAAACGAATGGATAAGGTTTCATCACTAACTGTAAATTTAAGTTTATATTTCAATAATAAGAAAATAAGTATATGACTTCTATAAACAATTTGGTTTTTTTTAAAAGAAACTAAATCATAACATATAATTGTCTACTGTCAAAAAGTATAAAGAATTAGCGAGCTGCCTTTTAAAGTAATTTTTGTAAACGTAATCTTAGCAAGAGGTTCAAACTTTTAGTAAATATTTTAGCTAGCATGGTGTGTTGCCTATCCCCTCTCCTAAACAGTCTTAAATGCCGCCCGTCCCAATCGGTGAATTCGGATCACTTTTATCACACACCTGCAACCCGGCTGAACAAGTGTGAAAGCACTTACACTCCCGAGACATACGTGCTAAAGGTTTAGAATAATGATTTTTCCGTTTAAAATAACACAAACTTATCCTAAACCTTAATTACTTCATTACCAGTAAATGACAGTAGGAATAATTCGTTTCTGAATTCGCAGCGCCACTGACAACTGTGGAGCACAATACCAAAATCAATGATCGTCAAACAGTTACGGTCCGGCGAGCAAACCTGCACAGTGGGTTGCCAACGTACCAGGTTACCTTTTAAATGCATTTATTTGATTTATTATTGTACATATTCATTTGACAACTAAATGCTTATTTGTTTTATTTAAGTTATTACTAATAGGACCTGAACTATACATAGCTATTAATGCATATTAGTTGAGTTATATTGTCTTCTTTAAATCAGTCAAAGTAAGTATTTGACACAAACCTGGCCCCAGTTACGCTACCCAGCTACCCAGTGAAGGGCAAAACAAGTGTAAATACTGAATTATTACTTCACTAACGTTGAATTCTATGTAAAAATATATTTTTATTCATGATTTTAGTATATATTTATTGTTGCAGCAGTTACTGCTTATGATAAACACATTATTTCAAAATAAATAGATAATACAAAATACTCTGGTAGACCCGTTTTTAAAAGATATCATTTACTAGAATTTTAATGGATACACTTCAGGATCATTATTGCGAAGCTGATTCAGAAGAAGAATACAATTCGTCTTCCAATTCTGAAAGAAAATGTTTCACAAGCTATAAACATCATAACTTATCAATTAGTAAAGCTGCGGAGAAATATAATATTCCCAAAAGTTACGACCGCTTGCTAGTAATCCTAATTTACATGAATTTTTTATACCTACCGTGTTTTCTAGATTCTATCGTAGATAAAATATTGTACGATATACATGCGTAAAGCGTCTTTAGTCAGTCGCGGATCTTAAAACGCTCGCTCACTCGTTTTAACTCTGCCCTACTCGTGACTAAAGACTAGCTATACGCACTTGCATCGTAAATTACAATTTTTTATTTTAAATGCCACTATATAACCTAGAAATTGAGATAAATCAATTTAAGCCATGGCCTCCTATTTTTACGTAGTGATACACGGCTTTGATTATTTAAATGGCACACCATATATTTTTAGATATTTAAAATTAGCGCTACTACTTCTATATGGTAGCAGGTTTAACCCTTTTTATACTGCGGGGACCTACGTGCCCCACGAAGTTTCAAAAAATTGTAATGGTATCTATTTGTCCCGCAAATTCATGTAAATTAAACCTAACCGTATTTCTAAACATTTCTTTGTTATATGCAACTAACAATTCGACATTATAACCTCACATTTTCAAGAAACAGGTGTTTTTGTACGTCGTGGTCCAGTGTTTTGCTGCTGTGTTAGATATTTAGTGATTGTGCATACAAAAACAACTACTTCAAAGGAGTTCTGGGAGCGTTCTTTGTCCAAAGTAAGTAAAATTCCCAATAATACGAGTAGTATATTACATAGCGAAGTGGAAAGTGTTTCATTACTGTCGAGAGGTTAACTTTATCTCGAGGCAGGAATGAAACTTTTCACCGTGGTATGTATACTATTTTACTCACAATCGGCTTTTGTCATTATTTATTTAATTAGGTAGGTTTCAAATAACTGCGACGCTGTTGCTCGGTAACATGACAAATTCATTGAATGTGACGTCCCGGCTAGCTGGGAAAATAAAGTAAACAATGACTCGCTTTCCTACTGTTTTGAAGGTTAGAAACGTACCTATTATTAACCGATTGTGAGTAAAATAGTAATTTATGTATTTAGTGTGTAAAGAGGGCCATTTTGGTATGAGGATGCGAGTTTCGTGCCGAGTGGTAGCAAGGCGCGAAAAAGCAACCGAATACCAAAATGGCTCTTTACAATCAAAATACATAAAAAAAATTTCTACGGTCCTAAATAAATGACAAAATTGTTAAATAATTGAAATTTCTTTATAACAGGCAACCAGAAATACATCTCTGACGCTGTGTAACACACTATGTACTTGTACTGTATAAATAAGTGTAATTTTAGTAGAACACGAGACGTTTTAGGAAAATAAATAAATATCTGGTCTTCAGTTTCCATCTTCAACTTCACAAAAACTCACAAACTCAATAAAAATGTTGCGTGATGATGGACGCGCCGTGATGCAATTGTCAATAATTTTAGCCAGTTCCAGAAAAATGACGAATTACAATAATAATCAGGTTAGCCATGGCGATGCGTAAAGTAAAATGAAGTAACGCGATTATTTCATTAAGACATTGTTTACGAGGTTGCGATGTTAAAATGGTTACTAGGGAAAAAAAGTGTGAATCGCTAACTTTTCGCATTGACAGTGAGCTTTTAATAGTCGGTTTTAGAGGTGACCGTAGAAAAAAACTATTTTTTCTACAGCCGTGATTTTAAACTGTTTCCAAGGGTCATATGCGGCGTGCTTTATGTTGTCTATAAAACACGCCATTCCATTTAAAGCACGGAGTACTTTAAGAGGTTATAAAACCTTATTTGTGAAGATTAAAAGTACAGTTATTATATCGGACCGATTTGTATGCGGAGCCCCGAGTGCCCGATTGGTGAGGGGCGGAGCCCGATGGCCCCTTTGGAGAGGGGCGGAGTTGGAGAGGGGTGGAGCTGCAAGAGCCCCCTTGGAGAAGGGCCGAGCCCTGAGGGCCCCCTTGGATAGGGGCCGAGCCCCGATGGCCCCCTTGAAGAGGGGCGGAGCCCGATGGCCACCTTGGAGAGGGGCGGAGCCCTGAAGGCACCCTTGGAGAGGGGTGGAGTTGCAAGAGCCCCCTTGGAGAGGAGCCGAGCCCTGAGGGCCCCCTTGGAGAGGATCGGAGTCCCAAGGGCCCCCTTGGAGAGGATCGGAGTCCCGAGGGCCCCCTTGGAGAGGGGTGGAGCTCCGAGGGCCGCTTTGGAGAGGGGCGAAGCCCCTAGAGCATTTAAGCTAACAAACTCCTCGGCTGTAGAAAAAATATTGAAGCCAACTCGTGTTTTACAGTTTAAAAATCTCGGTCGATCATAAAATTCTCGCTTCGCTCGAATTTTAACATGATCGACCTCGATTTTTAAATCCTCTGTAAAACACTAGTTGCCTTAATAGCTATTTTCTACGGTCAGCTTTAAAACTGACTATTAAGCGCTCACTGTCAATGCGAAAAGTTAGCGATTCACACATTTTTTCCCTAGTAACCATTTTAGCATCGCAACCACGTAAACAATGTCTTAATGAAATAATCGCGTCACTTCATTTTACTTTACGCATCGCCATGGCTAACCTGATTATTAATTTAATTCGTCATTTTTCTGGAACTGGCTAAAATTATTGACAATTGCATCACGGTGCGTCCATCATCACGCAACAGATTTATTGAGTTTGTGAGTTTTTGTGAAGTTGAAGATGGAATCTGAAGGTAATTGCACCCCGCCTGAAGTATTTGAAGCGACCCAGACAGCAACCAACGAGTGTTGTTGCCGGCCAAATCGCGCGCCCTTTATGAACGGCGGTACGACTTCATCAAATGGTGTGTATCGAAATTTCAATTATTTAACAATTTTGTTATTTATTTAGGACAGTAGACAAAATTTTGTATGTATTTCGAGCGTAAAGAGCCATTTTGGTATTCGGTTGCTTTTTCGCGCCTCGCTACCGCTCGGCACGAAACTCGCATCCTCATACCAAAATGGCTCTCTTTACACACTAAATACATAAATATCTAATTTTGTCATTGTATTCGCACAAATGTTGTAATGGGACACCGGTGTCCCAGTAGTCGTTCATCTCGACTCAAATAGTGACAACAGTTCTATCATTCGCGTAACCACGAAAGCGAGTAAGGACACGATTTGACTGTTTCATAAATAGTTGTTAATAGTATATTACATTACAAGGCATGAAAGTGATACTTTGCAGACGAGGAAGCTAGATGAAGAATACGGGGACGCGAAGCGTCCGAGTACTTCTTCAAAGCCTCCGAGTCAAGCATAGACACTTTCATGCTGTGTAATGTATTAATTTTTTTTTGAAATCGTTGTTTAAACATTTAATCGCTATTTAAAAATCTATACCATAAAATCGTTGGTCTCTTTGTATCTTTGCTCGCTATCTCCTCCGAAGATACCGGACCGATTAAGTTGTATGATAGCTTAAAATGTTGTTAATTGTTAGACTTAGATTGTAAGCCGGTTTTTATTAAAAAAAAAAGTTTTAATTAAATCATTTATTTAGCGAAGGTAATCGTAGCTCTGGTGATTCACTATATATCATTATAACAGCGTGTTATTTCACGAAATGTGGTGGCGTAGTGGTACAATGCTTGCCTGCAACGCGGGCGCCCCGGGTCCGATTCCCGCCCGCAGCACCCTTTTTTTTAAATTTATATTAATGAAACTCTCTTAAATTAGCGAACCGAAGCGTAGCTCGGGTGATTCACTAGTTTAAAAATAAATTTCTATCTCACGGCCTGCTGAATTGTGAGACAAACGTCACTCGTTTGTCACACAATTCAGCAGGCTGTGGTAACAAATAAACAAAAAATTGGCCGGCCATCTAGGTAAAAAATAAACTCACAATTGGCAAGTTTGCAGTTTGTGTTACTGATCTTCAATTAGAAACTTCAAAAGTTAAGCAAGAAGCAATGAGTGAAGAAAAATTTTCATCAGATTATGAAAATACTATTCCGAATGAAATTACTCAAGCGGCAAATGCTGCAGTGGCGGAACTAATTCCGGATAAATCAAAAGAGAGATACCAGAAGCAATACGTCAAATTTAAGGAATGGTGTACTAGCAAAAAGTTGTCCAAATTACAGAAAGCGTTCTATTGGCGTACTTTTCTAAAGAAAGCAAGAAATATAAATCTTCAACCTTGTGGAGTAACTATTCTATGCTTAGAGCCACACTGTTAATTAAAGAAAACATAAATATTGCATATTATTTGAAACTGAGACCATACCTTAAAAGCAAATCAGTGGGATACCAAGCTAAAAAATCGAGAGTTTTTTCAACAAACGAAGTAAACAAATTTCTCCGAAATGCCCCTGATTGTGACTTTCTCTTGATGAAAGTAAGTAATCTTAATTAATAAATAACAAAAAATGTATCTACACGATCATATATTTTCAGGTTGTATTAATAATAGGACTTGCCGGTGCGTGTCCTTGCGATGAGTTAGCAAAAAAGACTCTAGATGGCATAGAAGACAAATATAATGATCTTATCATAAAGATTCCTGATTCAAAGACCCGCAAATCAAGACGTTTTTTAGTTTTGAATGATAGTAGTGAGCCGGTAAACATTTCCCTCTACAGAAAATACCTAGCTCTTCGCCCTTCTCATACGCCACATCGGCGTTTATTTGTGTCATATACAGTGTGTTTCACTTTACATGGAAGCACCCCTGTATTTTATTTGTTTTTGTATGGATTGATTTGAATTTTTTATCAGTTGTACAACTCACCAAGAGGCATCTATTCATGTTCTTGAGCGCAAAAGACGTTATTAGCCTGGCCCACTACGATCAAGAACATGGGTCACATTGTCAATATTTTGCATCGCGTTCGAGTTACAGCAAAAAGTTATTAAGAAAAGTTGTTTAGAATCAAAAGAATATCCCAGATACCGATTTTCGTTTAATAATTCGAATTTTTAATTTTTATCTAAAAATTTGTCAGTCCCAAATTTCAACTTTTAATTTGGTATCAAATGGTGTCATGGAGAAACAACATTTTTATTATTGTTGCAAACGTCATTAGCTTTTAATAACGGCTGAATTACGTTTAACTGCTGCTGAGAAAGTAGAAATAAATTAGAATTAATGGTGAAAATGCAAGATCCAATATTATTCTAGCTACTTCTCTATTGGATCTTGCATTTTCACCAGTAATTCTAATTATTTCTACTTTCTCAGCCACAGTTAAAAGTAATTCAGCCGTTATTAAAAGCTAATGACGTTTGCAATAAAAATAAAAATGTTGTTTATCCATGACACCATTTGATACCAAATTAAAAGTTGAAATTCGAATTATTAAACGAAAATCGGTATCTGGGGTATTCTTTTGATTTAAACAACTTTTCTTAATAACCTTTTGCTGTAACTCTAACGCGATGCAAAATAGTGACAATGCACCCCATGTTCTTGATCGTAGTAGGCAACGTCTTTTGTGCTCAAGGACATGAATCGATGTCTCTTGGTGAGTTGTACAACTGATAAAAAATTCAAATCGATCCATACAAAAACAAAGAAAATACAGGGGTGCTTCCATGTAAAGTGAAACACACTGTAGACAAGGTAAATGCTCTGTTCAGGCTGTGGGGATTCATACATTTGGAAAAATAGCTGCTTTTCTACATTTACCACATGCAATAGAATATACGGGCCATAGTTTACGTAGAAAATCAGCAACTTTACTCATAGATGCCGGTAGAGGGATAGAAGACCTCAAAAGACATGGTGGGTGGAGTTCAGCTGGTGTGGCCGAAGGCTATGTAGCTGAATCGTTGGAAAATAAAGGAAACATTGAAAAAAGATCCAAGAAGGCGTTCCAAATGAAGAAAGAGTTTACAGTACAATGACTACAGTTCCTTCGACAAGTACATGTGATGAAACGACCACAACTGATAATAATGTTATAAATATAAACGAAACATTGCCGTTCGCAAGCTTAAATAATGTAATAGAAAATAAGTCCGTTGCATCAGTACCTGGGATAAATATTTCAAATGTTCAGAATACTAGTATTAATATTCATGTTTCATATAATTAATGAGTTGACTAATTTATGTTTTTGTTGTATCTATTCTATGGAATCATTCCTAATTTATTAAGGCAACTGTGTCTGTACATAGATATCAAACTTGACATTTGATTTTTAAGAGAATTGTAGTAAGTACAATTCTGGCACTGCATTCATAAATTAGGAAAAATATCCCATAGCCATGCTAAATGAAAATAATTTTTGATCATACTATATTAATTTAAATAAAACCATTATATTAAAATAGTGAATCACTCGAGCTACGCTTCGGTTCGCTAATTTAAGAGAGATTCATTAATACCTTAAGAGTGAAACTTCAGGATAAGCCACCAGAAAAACTATATTTTGTGATACGTATAGCTCTACACACCTGCACTTGCGCTAACCCGTAGCATGGCCCGAAAGAAATTTTAAATGGGCGATCAACAATGATTGAATCCTTCAAATAAAGCTATTGTCCACTTAGCACATTTTTTTAAAATTATTATTCACGTTTTGTTACATACAAAGTTAATAAAATTGAACAAGCAGACAAGAAAAACTAAAAGAACATAGAACTAGTTTTAATTATAAAATTGAAATCACATAAAAACAAGAATGTTTCTTATATTAAAAACGCACAATATAACAACAAATATGTGATAAAATGAGCAAAAAATACAATTCAATAACAAAATACAATGATATTGATACATTGTTTTCTAAACTCACAATCTAAAAACTACCCTTTTTTATAACTGATGTTGAAAATGTTGTCCATTATTTTCTACACATATTTACTCGTCTCTTTATGTTGTCAAAGACGGATTCCAACTGTTGCGGTGTGATTGAATTAACGGCGTTCACTATGGCATCCTGATGCAACTCCTCAACCGTATGCAAACGATTTGCATACACAACATTTTTTTAAGATGACCAAACATCGTCGAGCGGTGTCAAACCAGGCGATCCAAAGCCCTACATTTAATATAAATAATCAGCATTTAGTAATAAAAACATATTATACGCATTACCAGTTTGAGCAGACAGTCGCAAAGATTTATTGGGGCTTGCTTCCAATCGCTCCTGAATATCTTCTAAGGCTTTTTCGTTAAGCGCAGGCCTTTTGCCAGGAGATTTATTACCCTTGGAGATACTGCCAGTATCCCGAAATCGGTTGATAATGCGATGAACATGTATGAAAGTTTTGTAGCTAACGTCATTGTTTGCGAATTGCTGTTGGAACTCGGCGAAACAAGGAGCTTGTGAATACTGCCAGACACCATTTTGGTCACGTTGCCTAGACCGAAAATAAGCCTCCAATACAAATTTATTTTCATCAGAAATTTTAACCTAAAATTATTCACATTTTTTCTTATTCAAAACAAAGCTCTGTAAATTATCTACTTACCAGATAAAGCAATCAGATACGCAGTTCTAGTCTTACTAAATACTGAGTTTATGAGAACTATAGAAATAATTTCAAGCCATTATACAAATTAATCGGTCCAGTATCTTTGGAGGAAATAGCCGATTTTATGTTATAGGATAACTACTTGCTTGCAAAGTAAAAATGTAAAAGTCTTGCAAAAATCTCAAAAGTGACTAGTCCTACATAGTGACACTTTCAAGATCAAACTGAGTCTTGACATGGCCCACTTTCTTGACGATTTCAGAAAAAAGTTACTGTAAGAGATTTATAAATTTTTAAATTTCTGTTCGACATGTCATCCTGCAGTTCGTGTAATGATAAATTACCTCCTGAATGCGATTTCGTGGTATGTAAGGGGTGTAATCGAAGTATTCATTATGTTTGTGCAGGAGTACGAGAATTCTTGTGGTGAAAATTTTCCGTCGAATGGAGGGATACTTGGCGTTGTGGGACCTACAAGGCAAAAACCGAGGCCGATAATGTTAATCAGTCGACCACAGGTGAAAACAAATTATCGCCTGAACTTATACAAAGGAGGGAAATTGTAAATTACGCGACGAAATAAAAATTTTTAAGGAATCCTTAGATTTTTATTCTAAACAAATAGATGATTACACTCAAGAAATAAAGGCATTTAACGAAGAACAACAGCAAATAAAAAAAGATCTCAGAACGTTGCAGGAAAGGAGTGTGACACTAGAAAAGGAAATTGAAGAATTGAAGTCGACAATACAGGAAGAGAAGTATTCGCGCAATCATAATATCCAGTTGGATGGAATACCTCAAAGTGTTCAAGAAAATCTAATAAATATAGCAACTAATCTAGGAAAAGCAGTTAATAGTGAAATAACGAAGGCAGATATACAGGCTATACATCGTGTTCATTCTAAGGATAGCTCCAAGCAACCTGTAATTATGCAATTTACCAATAGGATGCTTCGTGATGAGTTCCTAAATAAGTGCAAAAGTGGCAAACCGACCACCCAACTTATCTTTCCTGACTTAGCTTCCTAACCTATTGTTGTAAATGAGCATTTAACACCTTTCTACAGAAATCTTATGTTTGAAGCCAAACGCATGCAAATAAACAACGAGAAGAAATACAGCTACTTTTGGTTTAAAAACTCCAAATTAGTTCTGAGAAGAACTGCTACAAGTGATAGACAGCGTGTTACCTCGATTATTCATTCACTCATGATCTATAGTAGTGATGGGCTTATTCGAATGAAAAATAACCGGTTATCCGGTTATTGAAATAACCTATGTAACTCGGTTTTCGTTCCAAGTATTCGAATGAAAAATAACCTCATGCAGATACGTACTACGCTTTGAATATAAAACCTCTATTCAAAGGTACTACGTGCCATATCTCAGCGACCTACGCAGTGCTCAAAATTCTGTAAATATAAATACGTCATAACTCATAAACAAAGCAGGTTGTACTGAAAACACCATTTGGTTATCGCGTACCTACCTCCTATCATAAAAAATATCAAATTATCAAATTCTGGGGACCTGAAACCTGAACGCCTAAAAACTGCAAACGCATCAAGCTATAAAACAATTTTTTATTTGCTTACATCTCCAAAGGTTCAAAACAAGAGGCGGCGCCTTTAACCCGCCCGATCGATAAAGATAAACGTTTTACCACTGTTTTTATTGAGATAACAAGCAGTCCCGCATATTTCTTTCTTTCTACACTTCTTAATAAATACCTCTTAATTTCCAATACATAACACATAATGTACGGTCGGCGCCTTAGAAATCGGGCACTACACACTATTATATATATTTTGCATGTATTTTTTAAGTGTATAAACTGGGTTTTTACAGTTATTATGGTTTTAATTGTTACGTGAGATTGTTTATTGTTTGTCAATTATGAAATGCCATCTCACATTAATGAAGTAACCGGAGCAAGAATACTCCAAAGACTAGATGACTAGAAGAACATATTACGTGTCCCGATTTCTAAGGGGCCGACCGTACATATTATGTTTTGGTTCCTCTGCTATCTGCAAGTTACGATGTCGATGCAGATGACGGTGAACCGATGTCGATGCAGATGACGGTGAACCGGCAAACCGGCTGACGTAATCGAAACGAATCGAGAGACAAAATTTATTCAAATAATCATTCGGTTATTAATATCATTCGAATGCAAATAATTCCGTTATGAAAATTGTCCGGTTATGCCCATCACTAATCTATAGCCTCTTTTACCTTTCGGTGTCGAGGACCATTAACGACTTGTAAATATGTTTTTTCATAGTGTTACCTCTTTTTTAGCTAATACAAATCATTCAAAATGGCTCTGGCAATATATTATCAAAATGTTCGTGGGTTGCGGTCCAAAACTAGAGAATTTAAATATCAAGTGCTAGCTAACAATTACGATATTATAATACTAACAGAAACATGGCCGTTTATATACTCACGTGAACTATTTGATATGCGTTATAACGTCTATAGAAGAGATAGGGACTATGATAAACCTGGCCAAACGTATGGGGGTTGTGTTTTGTTAGCAGTGCGCAATAAGTATAACTCTGTCCCGGTTCTTAATTTTAATTCACATACTGAAGATTTGTGGGTGAAATTGAAAATGTTACAAGGTAATGCAAAGTCTTTGTTGTATTTATGTGCTGTCTATATCCCACCCTCGGTTGGGATTGCTACATACGCTACTTCTTTTGACAAAATTAGAGACAATTATTTGTAAGCTCAGACGGGTAATTTTTTAATATTTGGCGATTTTAATCTCAGTGAAATTGAATGGATAGTAAATGAGGACAGTAAGGGAATGAATTAAACTAACACAACAACTGCTTCTAGTTATCATTTGGTGGACACCATGGCATATTATGGGTTGAGTTAGTATAATTCCATATTTAATGACAATTGTAAAATTCTTGATCTTGTGTTATCTGATTTATTAGTGGACACTCAATCTTGTTCTCAGACAAGTCTAACGAATGTCGACAAATTTCATCCGCCTTTGGAGTGTGAGGTTAATAACCAGGCTCAAATCTCAATAGAATCATTAGATTATAAATGTTATTCTTTTAAAACAGCAAACTATGAAAACATAACACAAGAATTGTTGTATATCGACTGGTCCGTTGCGCTCAATACTCTAGAGGTGGATGAAACTGTGGACAAGTTTTACATATCGTTCATAATATTATACGTTTCAATGTGCCTCAATGAAAAAAATTAAAACGAGTAGAATACCCTGTATGGTTTTCAAAACAGTTAATTTTACTTACTCTTTCTAAACATAAATTTCGAAAACGTTTTAAACAACATAGGAACGTGTCAGAATATCAACAATTTTCACGTTTACGTAAAGAAATTAAAACTAAGATAAAAGCATGTTATAAATGCTATATTCGAAAAACTGAGAAAAACATAAAATCTGAACCGAAAAAGTTCTAGTCATATGTAAAGATACATCAATCTAAACAAGGAATTCCAGCTGTTATGCAGTATGGTCAATTATTTGTAATTTTTTCAGTGATTATTTTGTCTCAGTTTATGAACCAGTTGGGAAACATACCGTCTTTGTTAACCCTACAAGTAAAATATTTGGAGATAGTTTACACTTATTACAATTTAGTCAAAATGACGTTTCATCATTTCTTGAAATGATTGACATTAAAAAATCATGTGGTCCGGATGGTATAAGCCCACTATTTACAAGAACTTGTGCCCACGTGCTAGCTTATCCTTTAAGTTTAATATTCAATAAATCTTTAAGATCAGGTATCTTTCCTAGCCGTTGGAAACTTGCTTATGTAACCCCAGTTTATAAATCTGTAGTAAGTAATTACAGACCCATTTCAAAACTTTCAATGTTTGGCAAATGTTTTGAGGCGCTTGTAAATAAACGGTTACTTGAGCATATAAATCTAGTAATATCCGAACATCAGCACGGATTCTTGCCTGGTAGATCTACAACGACAAATCTACTCAGCTTTGTTCACTCTCTTACGGATCATTTTGCAAATAGAACCCAAGTCGATGCTGTATATACAGACTTTTCGAAGGCTTTCGACAAGCTAACTCGGAAAATACTTGCATAAAAGTTAAAGTGTTATGGTATAAATGATTCGTTACTTTCGTGGTTTGTATCATATCTCAACAATAGGGTGCAACAAGTTGTAATTTGTGGGCACAAATCCAATCAAGAAATTACTACTTCGGGAGTTTCTCAAGAATCGCATCTGGGGCCGACATTGTTTCTAATTTACATAAACGACTTATGTAGACAATTAGAGAGTAATTACATACTTTATGCTGACGATATCAAAATTTATCGGGAGATCGTGTCGGTCTCAGATGCTGAGTGTCTTCAGAGTGATTTGGTCACCCTGAGTAATTGGTGTGTTAATAACAGACTCTCTTTAAATATCAAAAAGTGCTCATATATACAATTTTCAAATAATAAAAATATTTTTCCTTATGATTATAATATTAATAACACTCCTTTGAACAGGGTCCTTGCGGTGAAAGATTTGGGCGTAATACTTGATGCTAAACTAACTTTCGTTCCCCATATTGACTCAATAGTTACAAGGGCATATAGAATGTTGGGTTTTGTTCTGAGAATAACTAAGAATTTTTCTGATATAAACACCTTAACACTATTGTTTTGCACTCTGGTGAGATTTGTTCTGGAGTATGCCAGTGTGATATGGTCACCATCTTATGCTGTGCATATAAATAGAATTGAATCGATACAGCGACGATTTCTAAAAGTCACTTGTCACCGTGCTAACGTATATATGAATAATTATAATGAACGATTAACATTTCTAGAGATGACAAGCTTAGAAAATAGACGTAAGATGTTAGATTTTATTTGCCTCTATAAAATAAGAAAAAAATACTGTTTAATGTTCCACAACGTGATTTACGTGTTACCGTGGTTTTTAGATTGCCGGCTGCTTACACAAATAGTTACTACTACTCTTCTATTAATAGAATGATGAGGACATTCAATGAAACCATTAACGATTTTGATTGTCTTTCGCAACCGCTAAAGACTTAAAAAAACATGTATTATAAAAGTGAATAATGAATCGATTGTGTGCTTGCAATAATAAATTTTTGTTTTGTTGTTGTTTCAATTTAATCACATTGTAAATTGTAACTTTCTAGGTCGATCTATTATTGGGCGTGTTGCCTGTTGATCGGCCAGATGTTTGTGTGTAAATAAATAAATACATTGATTGCAGGCCCTTAAAAAATTATGGCCAGACGTTTTCTAACTCAAAAAGAATTACAAAAAGTCGCTACAGACTTGATTGATTTGTCCGAACCAGAAGAGCCTTTTCCTGGTTCAGACTCTGATGAGTACCTACCCAGTAACGAAGATGAAGAAAACCAAAAATATCCAAGTGGTGAGTAAGTTCGGATCAACAAGAAAAATTCTGAAGAAGATTCTGGAAAGTCTCGCAAGAGAAGTTCCTGAAGAAGAGGAGGAAGAATCAGACGCAGATGACGACCAGTCTGGCCCTGTACTGTGGAAACAACCATATGCCAGATTTAAACCAAAGCATAAAAGTCCAAATCAAAGGGAACGAGTAGTCACATTGAATGTTGGACGAGGTTCGAGTGAATTTGATGTATTTCCAAAGTTATTTCCACGTTCTTTGTTTATGCACATCGCTCGCAGCACCAAGACTTGGTTAACGCCAACACAGTAAAAATAAAAACTAAACGTGAAAAAAACTGATCAGTATGAAATAATGACCGTGCTTGGTTGTACCATGGTTATCTGCTACAACAAACTGCCCACTATAGAAGGTTATTGGTCAAACGAGTTTCTTGGCAACCCTGTCATAAAAAGGGCCAAAGCACGCGACCGATGTTGCTATTTACTATCAAAAATGTATTACAATGATCCTGAAAAGCCAGCTAATGCATATAAGACATACTACTTAGATGAAGTAGTTTCATGTTTGAAGTATACTTCTCAAAAAGGCAAAACATAAAGTTCCCATCAGTCCATTGATGAAACCATGACCAAATTCAAAGGAAGGTATTCCCTAAAACAGTATATTCCACTAAAACCCATAGACACACTCTTTTACCGGGTACATATACGACTTCAACATCTACTATGGCAAAGAAACTGAAGCTGTAACTGGTGCTCTAGGCCTAGAGGAACGTATGGTGACAAAACTGGCAAGTACAATACGTTCTCCTGCTGTGTGCCTCTGCTTTGATAGGTTTTTTACATCTGTAAAATTGTTGAGTGAACATATATGAGCAATCGCAAAAATACACCAAAATTTGAAGTGAAAAGAATGTCAAGAGGACAGTCAGATTTCTAAGTTTTGAATGAAGGTATTGTGAGCACCAGATGGCAAGATACTAAATACGTGCTGCTAATGTCGAACTGCGATGATACATCTACTGGACTCACAGGGAGAAAACTCTGAACTAGTGAACATGCTAAGATTGAATGTCCTGAAGCTATTGTTTTCTATAATCAATTCATGGGGGGAGTGGACTTGTCGGATCAAAAAGTATCCCCCTATGACTATGACCGCAAATCCGCTAAGTGGTGGCGAAATGTTTTCTATAAATTACTGATGCCTGCTATTGTGAATTCATGGATAATACACGACGATATATATAAGAAAAAAACAGTCTACTGAGTGTTTTGGTTCCATTGGCTGAACAACTAATCGAACATGGAAGATCCAAAGCAAGAGTAAAGAGACGCTTGAGTGGTCGCTCTGGATGAATTTCTAAACGTCAGAAAAAATTATAAATGTCGGGGACCATTTGCCAAAGCAAGTTGCAAGTAGGAGAAGATGTTATCGGTGCTCTCTCGCCAAGAAAGAAACCAGAACCAAGACGATTTGTGATGCATGCGACTTACCTCTGCGTGAGATGTGCTTCTTACCATATCATTCTTAATTTTTTTTATCATACTTTGTAATTGTTTTAGTAAAACATAGCTTTAGACTTCATTCATGTATTACTAATGGAACACATTGGTCCCAAAACAAAACACTACTGGGACACAGTTGTCCCATGTCCATCCGAACGACTTGAAGCTATAAAAAATACATAATTTTTTCACCATTAGAAGCCTATTGATCCTGAGATGTTGTATCGGACTTTTTCCACTGTCGATTTTCATGTTTAGTAAGCTTTGGATAACAGAACGGGTTCCGTCCTGGAATGGTTAAACTAACATTTTTAAAATTATTTTTTTAACGTAAAATCACTAACAATCGAACAAGAAACGCAAAACAAACTGCATTTGGCTCTAAAAGTTGCTCAACAATATAAGTTGTATAAAACAGTTGCAAACTACAATAACAGAGCTTTCGAATGATGTACCATACTCACCATTTCGTGCAAAAGTAGCTTTTAAAAAATCTAAAATACGTAAAACAATTCAAAAATAATATTGGTTTTCAATTGCTTTAGTACGTTTGGTGCGATAATTCGAACAGGAGCCACGTTTAGGGCCAAGTGGAATTTATTTTGCATTGCTTGTTCGATTGTTACGGATTTTGTATAAGTCATGGCTTACTTTAGATAAATAAACATTTTTAATTAAAAAAAATATTAACTTCCAAAATGTTAGTTTAAACATGCTATCATAAAGAATTTTTAGAGCTGATTTCAAATATTTAAAAATATTTAAAAACCAAAGTCGGGTATCAGTACGCAAAAATAGGAGGCTATGGCTTAAATTGATATACGTCAATTTGTAGGTTGTATACTGGCATTTAAAAATAAAAAAGTTCAGATGTAAAGTTTTCATTTTTATTTACTTTTTAATTGACATTTTTGATAATTCAACGAAACTGATGATTTCCTGCACAAAACTTTCAATACAACTTATTCTCTAATATTCTGAAAGTTTATAGAACGAAATAGTAAGTTGCTTTAACGTATCAACATTTTCAATTAAAAAACCAAGACAAATATAAACTAATATTCTCTATAAAAACTTTATATCTGAAATCCATTTTCAAATATATTTTTTAGTTATAACAGTTTATTATTTTAATATGAAAGTTATTTCTAATTTAATTTCCCTTCAAACCGTAAAACAATTGAACCATATGTCACAGTTCAATTCGTTCGTTCAGTCAAAGAGCATATAACTTAGAACTGACGTCTTCAACGTTAGTTTAATTTAACTTGTTTTAATTTTTATAATGTGATGTAATAACCAGTATAACGATCTTTATAACGTAGTTTGCTGGCTAATTAATTTTTTCTTCTCCAATGTGGTGTTTTTTTAAATTTTATTGCTACCTCGTCTTCAACGTTTTAACCTAACCTCATTTGACCTACAAATTTAACACGTGTTTTTTACTACCAATGATCATTATGGATCGAAGATGAAACCAATTTGGTTTCGAAACATGTCGCCTATTTAAATAAATGTACGTGGAGAAGACTATTGAGTTTTATTGCTTCGCTTACGACTTCACCATTTTGATTCTTGGTTTCCTAGCAACGTTTCTACAATAATTCAAATGTAACAGAGAGGTTTAGGTTTAACTGCATAAAGCAGGAGTTTAAAGGTACAGTTTTAATTTGTAAACCTCTAATTGGTGAAACGGTAGTGTTCACCCCACGAATAAATCAGGGCATCTGCACATCTACATTTTGCAACCCCTCGCGAACTGTTACCAAACTCACTGGCTAGTTTGTCAATTGAATTCCAGATAAGGTCAAAATCATTAAGATTAGTTTGAGATAATTGAGGGTCAGGATTATGAACACAGAACAAATTAGGAATATAGATTTCTACCGTTTTTTTTTGTTTAATGGATGTGGAAATCTTCAAAAAGACACCGCTACTTTCTGTAGCGGTAGTGTGAGGTTGAACTTGGGATGTCCGACTCACTAAAACCACACCCTTAACAGATACCAGTTACTTCTGGTAATCTGCTGTTCCGCAAATGGGAGCGGGCTTCCGATTTCGCATTTCACCGCCGCCCATCGCCAGAGCTGCGCTCTCTTCCCATTTCTCCACCGCAATCTTTTCCTTGCGGTTTCCTTCGTAGTTGTTTAGCCCTTGGCGGGAAGGACATCGAGTCTCGTCCGCTCCGTTCCTTTTTCTCTCTGCTCGGAGAACTTAGTGCAGAGGGAATCCGGTCTTCGCGTTCTAGTCGTGTCCCGCACTTTCCCTTTCCTTCTTCTCTCTCCGCTTTCCTTTCTTGCTCCATCGCCGGTTTGAGAGCAGTGTCGTTCTTCCGCTGGCTTCCATCCTCCCCCGGCTCGGAGAACTTTCTTACCCAGCGGTAGCACCGGAAGAAGGTGTGCTCTGCGGTATCGTCGTCCTCGCATTTGGGGCTGGGTAGCTTCTTGATTCGGTGTTTGTAATAGTTCAAGCACCCGTGACCAGTGAGGAGCTGTGTTAGATGGTAGTTCAGCTCCCCGTGTTTCCTGTCTTCCCATGGTTGGATGTCGGGTACGAGAGTTCTGGTCCTCTGACCTTTTTTCGGCCTCGTCCCAGCCGCTGGTATCTACGCGGGTGATCGGTGTTCCTTCGTATTTCGCGGCTCGTTCGGCTGCCACCAGATGGATGGGTGGCATCGCCGCGATTACCAGCGCCGCTTCTCTTTAGACCGTCCTGTAGGCGCAGGCGACTCTGAGTACCATCCTCCTCTCAGTAGCCTGTCTGTATTCCTTTGAAAGGCCAGTGCCCCTTGTCAGATCTGTGCTGCGGGCAGCATGATAGATTCCGCCGCCCTTTCCGAGGCTGCCCGAATGTGCTCGGCGTATGAACTACGCTTGTCTATGAGCACGCCGAGGATCTTGACGGAGCCTTTAAGCTGGATTTCGGCTCCGTCTAGCCGGAGGCGTATCTGCGCGCATCTTCTTCTTCAGCTCACCATTACCGCCTCCGATTTCTCCGAGACGAGAGTTTGACCTCGTTCCGATGTCCATCGAAGCACTCTATCGCCTCGTTGGCTCTCGTCTCCACTGTGTCCTCCTCCCTGCCGGACACGACCAATGTGAGGTCGTCCGCGAATCCGTACAAGCTGGCCTCGTCCGGCATGGGCAGATCCAGGACGCCGTCGTACATCACGCTCCACAGCGTAGGTCCCTAACCGACCCATCATCTACACTGAGCCTGACCCTCCTGTTGCTTAGATAGAATGCAACGATGTTAAAGAGGTGGGGCTTGATATTTCTCCTCTGGGGGGCCTCGAGGATCCATCTCCAACCCGCGCAGTTGAAGGCGTTCCTTACGTCTAGCGTCACGATGAGGCAGAACCTCCTCGTCCGCCACGTGCCGTCTCCTGGGCCGCCCCCGTGATGGCCTTGAGGGTGTCGATGGTTGAACGTCCTGACCTAAAACCGAACTGATTGTCCGACAGTCCGCCGCTCTCGTCGATGTTTGCATTGAGGCGGTTCAAGATCATCCGCTCCAAGAGCTTTCCGACATGGTCCAGGAGGCATATGGGCCGATACGAGGAAGAGTATTCCACGGGGTTGTCTCCCTTCCTGATCAGCACCAGCCTCGCGACTTTCCAAATGTCCGGGAAAGTTCCAGATGCGAGGCAACCATTGAACACCTCCAACAACGCAGGCTCCCCCGCGGCGACGGCGATCTTGATTGCCTTTACCGGGACGTTGTCGGGGCCTGGCGCCTTGTCGACGCTGATTCGGGTGGTGGCCACTCTCAGCTCTTCTACAGTGAATGGCTCGAGCGTTTCAGGGGGGTAGTCCATCCTCTGCACGTCGAGTCGGTCGTGTCTGAGAAACAGCGACTCTATCTCCTGGACTCTTGATGGGGTGATCCCGGGCTGTGACCTCTTCCCCCTGAGCTTCTGCCTAACGATCTTGTAGGCCAGGCCCCACGGGTCTTCCTCTATTTGTCCGAGGAGCTCGTTCCAGGAGCGACGCTTGCTCTCCTTGATCTCTATGGAGAGCCTCTTTTTGGCCTGACGGTAGCTTTCCTCATCTTCTGATGGAAGGTTCCGTCTTCGGAGCCTCTGCGCCGTCCTCCTGTGCCGGTTGGCTCGCAGGTCCGCTATCTCCGGGTTCCATCAGTGGACCGGCCTGCGGACGCTGCTCTTTCCACTCCTCGGCATCCCCGCATCGCACGCCGCCGCTATCGCCCTCTCTCCCTCCCAACCTCCCTGTGGAGAACGGCTCGGAAAAGCTCGGCGCTGATTTTGTGTGCCGCCCAGCCTCCTCCTTCCGACGACGAACGATTTGCCTGCTGATTGTCAAGCAGGTCGAAGGCGATGTATCGGTGGTCGCTCATCGTCTCTTCGTCCAGCACCCGCCAGTTGTCGATGCGGGGTGCGATCGCCGGGCTGGCAAAGATGAGGTCCAGAATGGAGCTGCCCCCCTCTTACAAACGTCGGTGTTGTTCCCTCGTTGCACACTACCAGTGCGAGGTGTACGAACGCTGACATTAGCACCTCCCCTCTTGGGCACTCCTCAGGGGCGCCCCACTCTGAAGACTTGGAGTTGAAATCTCCTCCCACGATGGCCACGCCCCCCTGGTTCCTGACACTCGCGACCAGGTCCTCCAGCTTCCTTTCGAAGGTCTGCAGTTCGTCGTTTGAGGAAAGCTAGCAGCTGTAGATGGCTACTCCCCCCTTCCTGATCCAGGCGAACCCCGCTCCCCCACCTGCGCCCTCTATAGTGCGGACTGCTGGCAGGTAGAGGGCGGCCATGCCAGTGCTGTCTTCGAACCAGTAGTATCTCCTTCCTTGGTTCAGTTCCGACACCAGGGCGACGTCGATCTTCCTCTGTTGCATCGTCGCCATGAGGAGGTCCTGGGCCGCGCGGGCCGTGTGGAAGTTCGACTAGGTAAACCTGGTCCCTCTCTTCGCCTGGGACATGTATGCCGCCATCTCAGTGTGCTCTTTCTGTAACCCCTGTCTCCACTGCGTCCTAATGTGTATCTTTTTGCACCCCTTGCAGTTTATCCCAGTTCACTCGCACCACGGAATCACTCAGGGAGAGCCGTTTAGACTTCGCGCACGGTTTTCAGGCCCTATAAAATCACATTTTCGTCCGATTTTCTAAACACCACTGTGTCCGCAGTCACTGCGCGCACACAACCACAGTTCGAGATTCTGGATCGGACCACTATTCACTTGACTATGTCCGTTCGCTACCGCAGCCGAGTTTCGACTAGATTTCTACCCTACCGGTACTTTACGTTACGTATATACAGAGTGCGTCCGAGTTTAGATTTGGATTACAGTCGTTCCCGACCAAGAGGTTATATAAGAATACGTGGTCAAGCTGTTGAGATTTGAATGTCCGTGGCCCGTATACTCCGAAATTATTCTGATTAAAACAATTGGAACCACTTGTTCTATACTATACGTGGTGGTTGCGAGCGCGAGTTTCGATCCATTGCTTATTCTTGTATTAATGGGCCATAAGACCTTCTCTACGGAAAATTTAACTCCCAAAGATTTTTTTGGCTTTATTTTAAGTAATCCGCTGCATTGAAATTCGGTTACCTATAAAGGCGTTACTGATTAATCGTTGGGTGGTTGTTGGCTACCGTAATTGAGATTTGAGTTTTTTCCATATCGTAGTTATTCTCACAGATTTAAAATAAGAAACAACTTTCATGAACCGCTGCTAGTTGTTATTTTCAATTAATTATAAGAATATAAGTTAACCCAGAACCGAATTAAGCTTGTGTTTTGCTTAACTAAAAATAAACAGGTAGACTGTTTTATGGTATTACTAATTAAGTATATGTTCGAATATGCGTGTAGTACAACCCAGGTCAGTGATAACTCAAGGTTTATAAAAACGAATAAACAAGCTCATATACCTATATTTGACTTGTTTCTGTGTGGTTCCTACAAGTGTGCCCTTAGGTATTTTATTTCAGCAGTTGGGATAAGGAATTGCATCTTTGGGATCCATGGCCCCAAGCTATTTTCTCCGAATTACAGGGTGGCGCCTATTAAATTTCCTCCGAGCAGGATGTATACTTTCTGGAAAACAGGGAAAACCTGGAAAAGTCAGGGAATTACATTCTGATTCTGGAATCAGGGAATTTGTTTGAGTTATAAAAAAGTCAGGGAAAGTAATTAAAACGACAAACTACTTTATCAAAAGTTTATTCGATTCGAAAGCCACCGTGTAACCGGATTATCTTGACTTGTCTTGTCTCCAGAGCATCATGTAAACGTAATGAGTATGTTGATATTGCGCAAAATCAGGCGTCGCGTGGGAAGATTCTTGGCAGCAGGTGTACGTACGTTAGACATGCTTGTCTTCGTTTATCTAATAGCTTGTGCGTTTTTCTACTCTCTTGTAAAAATGCACTTTAAGAGTATGTATGCCGACACACCACACAGCTGTTCTACCACTTGTTCTATTAGACAAAACAAACGTGTTTTAACAGGTTACGATTTTTGTGCGTTGAAGCCGGTACAATTTTGTGCAGTTTCTGTTGTTAGTTGTAGTTATGTACATTTGCGGTCATCTGTGATTTTCTCGTGGTCATTATGTTAGTTATCTATCACCAGATTTCGGTAAGTAATAACTTTCTTTTAGATTCGCTTTTAGATTAAATGGAGGGACATATTTTAATATTAGGAATTATTTTCTTTATTGTTTTTAGGCGACTACTATTGAATTGATTGTACTGAAGGAGATACAAGCCGAAAGTCATGAGTACAGGAAGGAAACATACATAATCTTCATAGACTTCAAACAGGCCTTTGACTCTATCAACAGAAAAGTACTACACAAAGCATTGCAAGAACTACGTATAAACGGGAAACTAATAAAATTAACCTTAGAACATGCAACCAATATGGTAAGAATAGGACAAGACCTGTCAGAGAAGTTCGAAGTATATGACGGACTGAGAAAAGGAGACCCGCTGTCCTCCGTGCTGTTCATCTGCGCATTGGAGTATGTCATGAGAAAAGCAGCACTAAACAGAACAGCATTGGTATACCACAACAGACATCAATACTTAGCCTTTGCAGATGACTTAGCGATATTAACGAGAAGCAAAGAGGAACTAAAAAAGGCAACCCTGAGACTAGAAGAGGCAGCGCAGTTAATAGGACTAACTATAAACGAAAACAAAACCAAGTACATGACATGGACAGATCAAGAGTACAGTAGTGCAAGTAGACTAAACATAACGACGACGAAAGGGAAAACATATAGCATAGAAGAGGGAGAAAGATTTACGTATCTTGGTATGGAAATCCATAGAACACCCGATACAAGTAGTGAAATACAGAGAAGAATAATGGCGGGAAATAGATGTCTGCAGGCATTCAGAGGCCCCATATATAACAAGAATATATCAAGAGGATTAAAAATCAGGATCTATAAATCTAAGGGTGTTTAAAAACAAATGCGAAAAACTTAAGGGGCTGATTCCTTGTTCAAAATAAAGGATAGTTTATTATATAAAAATTGGGTCAAAAGTCAACCATTAGGGAGATATCGCACTGCAAATATGGCGGAAAAATCATGTTTTTATTTGTTATTTTAAAAACGAAAAGAGGTAGAACAATAAAATTTTATGGAATTATTACTATTATAAAAACACACTTTTTGAATATTTCTCAACTTTTTTAAAAAGAGTAGAGGGGATTGAATTAGACTACCGCTATCATTCTTCTTAACTAAATTTAAGAAAAACTTACGCAATGACATGGAAAAATATCAATTGATAGCCTGGTTTATTTAGAAACTTTTTTGTCTCTTGCAATTTTTTCATAAAACTTACCGTTTCCAAATAAAAAAATAAAACGTAAAGCATTGCATGTCGAGAAAAAGAAATTTATTTTAGAAAAATAATCTAATTGCATGCTTTTATCCTCTAAACAATTACATTTTATGTAGAAATAATTTGTTAATAAACATTTCTGAATCTAACTTATCTATTATACATAAACTATGAATAAATACCGTCTTTGAAAAACATAATTTGAGCAATGTAACTCAAATAAAAACACAACAAACAAACAAGACATCTAACGCAAAACAAAAATACATTTTCTATAGCAAGTGTTGCAAATGCCTGCCTTGCGATGTAATACATGCATTTATCCTACGCACCATTGAGTCTCTAATACGCTGGAATATAACTGGATTATTTTTTATAACATTACATGATGCAATTATCCGATTTCTTAGGTCTTCAATATCTTGTATTGGCGTAGTGTAGACTAATTCTTTCAGATATCCCCAGATACAATAATCCAAAGGATTTAAATCTGGGGATACTATTGAATTGATTACATGCTGATGTACGATTTGATTACCAATTTCACTCAACATAATGAAACCAAAAGTATACACTTTCAATAAGGATTGGGTTAGCCCGATTTAAACCCTGAGTGGTCTTCATGGCTCAAAGAAGGCGCCCGAAAAAATTAAGCAATGTGCACTATGTGCCAGAAAATAATACAATTAAGCAATATGGGCAAACAAGCAAGTCACACTCGAAGTAATAAACGCAAACAAGTATAAACAACAAAAACAGTACCTACACCTACCAACTTTCGTCATTTTGCCGGAAGAAGACCCAACATGATAATAACAATAACAGTCAAAATATTAATCACTGTAATGTAAGTGCTTCGTATCTTGTTTTTCATGTAAGTTATAAAATAATTATCTTTACAGGTATCATCAACTTCTACCTCAGCTGTTGTTACTGTAGATATCACGACTCATCAAACTCCTGTTGCCTTACAAACTCGATCCACTTCAACTGCAGCTGCGTCCGCTACTAATAATTCATCAATTTCGGCACAATCAAGTATGTCAGCATTTTTGCAAAAGGATGTTGTTACGAAAGCCGAAATTATATCATGTTTAGCTACGGTAAAACTACATTTATCTAATCGTGCCAATGAGGAATATATAAAGTTATTTTCATTGATGTTCGGGGATAGTTCTTTAGCTAAAAACATGAAATTGAAAAAGGAGAAAAATAGCTTACTCAATAACATATGGCCTAGCCCCTTATTTTTTAGACAATTTGAAAAATATCTTGATTCGATCTGAAAAACTGTATGTAATTTCATTTGACGAATCTTTTTAACAAAATCCCAAAGGCAGAAGCAAGATTTATACATCAGATTCTAGGATGGTAATAAAAATTAAACATCGACGAAATGTTAACATCATCCTTTCTAGACCATACGACTACTGCCGATCTCCTAGATGCTTTGAAAAGCGCAATAAAAGACTTCAATACGAAAAATTTACTTCCTTTCTACGGATAGCTCAAATGTGAACTTCAAACTTCTCAATTACCCGAAAATGGAGCTAAGAACTTCTGATCGTCCGTCCATTCTAGAATTGGGAAGTTGTGGATTGCATACAGTCCACAATTCATTTAAATGTGGCATAAAAAGTAATCAATCTCAATCTGTTGTAATAAAATTTATGCCAGCTTTACAACTTATTTAACCTTTAAACGTCTGTAAGGGGTCTTCGCTGGACCCCAGCTCTATATTTTCTGCAATATCTGCTGAATAAAAAAAAGCTGGCAACAGCCCCTCAAGCTGTGCTTGGTAACACTTGTAAAAACACGTGCTAGTTTGGTTTAAGCCGCCGTTATGAAAGTGTCGAGTTATAAGGCAATTAGGTAAGTGGGGTGTCGCAACTACCCCGAATCGGCATTAAGTGGTACCAAATTTGATATTAAAAAAGGAAAATATATTTTACAGATTTTGTTTAATATGGACTATTCAAAAATGCGTAAACCACTGTTACAACGGGAGCATGAAGAGCTAATAGATAATTTAAATTTAGGAACTGAAATACAAAAAAATGTGACAGAATCAGATGAAGAATATGAAGATGTGAAAGAAAGTGCTTCGGAAATTGAAGACCACGTAGAAATAGAGAGTGAAGAAGATTCAGACCAAGAACCTGCCCTTCAAAAAACCGTTCAAGATATCGAAACGCCGAATTACATAGCAAAATCTAGTTTGAAGTGGAAAACTGGGTCATTTGAAAGAAGCAAAAGACTGAAAAGAAACATTATAAATGCACGTCCAGGTTTTACCAAATATAGTAAAAAGGCAAATACACCCCTTGAATGTTTTAACTTATTTTTTACAACAGAAATGAAAGACTTGATTTGTCATTAGACTAATGAGGAAGCTGCAAGATATTACAGTAACTGGAATGAAAAAAACCCAAACAAGAAGAAACAGTGCACTCCTGTTGAAAACGACGAATTAGATAGTTTTATAGGTATTCTGCTAAAAGCTGGTGCACTAAGGTGTAGAAGAGAGTCTACCCGTAAAATGTGGTATACTGACACTTCAATACCTAGATGATTTTTTACGACTGCTATGTCTAGAGACAGATTTGCAAAAATATCTTGATTTTTATGATTAGAAGACATATCTACACGAGAAGAGAGAAAAAGACAAAATGGCGGCAATTCCAGAAGTTTGGGAAATGTTCGTAAATAATTGTAAAAAGGTTTTTGAACCGTATGAAATCATCACAGTTGACGAACAGAAAAGAACTAAATTTGGTTTGCTGAATGTGCAATTCAGAATAGAGAATATATATTTTTAAATACATATTTAGGTTTGTTTTACTTTCATTTTGGTTTTAACGTAAGATACTGTTTTTTATGTGTTTTTTAGTATTTATGAAGATCTAAATAAATGTGTTTTTATCAAAATCCATGATTGTGTTTTATCTCTAAAAATAACTTTTAAATGCATGCCCAGATATTTGTTTGTTATGGGGTCCTTTGGAGACCCCGATCCGGCATGTACGTCGATGGCATTAGTACCGGCATTTAAGGGTTAAAAATGTGCCAGTCAGAGGAGCTGATTTTATTCGCTATACTGGCTCATCTCAATTTCCTATTAAATTCTGCGCCGTGCGATGACTGGCAAATGCTCAGGTTGCAGAGCGAGCTTTAAACATATTACCCCATTTTAAAAAATTCATAGAAAGGCTAAACTCGAAAAGACGGAACCGAAATGTGGAAGCTATGGAATTGTGAAACAGTGTTTAGATGATAAAATGGTAGCATGTGAGTTGGCCTTTTTTAAAAGCGTAGGAGGATCGAGGATTTGCAGCCATTTTTAAGAAAATATCAAGCAGATAAACCTTTGGTACCTATATTGTATGAGGAATTGCATGACCCAATGAACACAATTTTAGGAAGATTTATTAAAAAAGAAGTTATGGACAAAAACCACAATGTAGAAGATTTGTTGAAAATGAAAGTGGACGATCCATTATATCGTAAAGTTTTAAGAGATATCAATCTAGGATTTGTTACAAAATCGGAATTTAGAAAAAATTGACAAGGAAACTAACATTCTGGTATTTAAAAAAAGGATGCGTAAATTCCTTGGTACAATTTGCAAAAAAATGCTGGTTACGTCACCACTACGTTATAAAATAGTAAGGGGAATATCTTGTTTAGATCCCGTGGTTATATTAGAAAAAATATCGCCATTAGAAGATTAGATCTGGCACTGAAAAGTTTAGTTGATTCTAAAAGACTATCAACGGCGGCAGCTGACACAATATCAAAATATTTTGATAAATTTTTCCGACATAAAACAGTTATATACGAGATGAAATCGTTTAATAACACTCACCAAAGTAATAATGCTCTTGAAAAAAAATACTCTGGAAGACTGGACAAATTATATTTTAGCTTATGCCAACAAGAAAATGCTCCAGAGGAATTCATTCAATGTGTCAAGCTTGTTGTGACGCTATCATACGGGAACGCTGCTGTTGAGAGGGGGTTCTCTGTGAACAGACAGTGTTTAACTGATTATTCAACACTATAATGAACGAACCAATAAAAATTGTTCAATTTGTCAGAAACGGCCAATCAAAATTCACTGTCATTGAAAACACCTAAGGTCACAGTGTTTTCACGCGAGCCCGATTGGTTTTAATGATTTCAATTTAGTAAGTAGCCTTTGACTGACATTTCACCAAAACGTCAAAGTCAAAGTTTGCAAATCAGCGTCGTTCTAAAAACTCATAATAATCGTGTTGGAAGCTCCAGTATGGAAGTAATAGTGGAAAACGTTAAAAATGTGTGCTGTCGAACACGGTAAATGTCATCTACCCATATTGTTGAATAGTCTTTCCAAATACCACTCAAGGCAAAATTTTTTAAGAGAATCTTTTTCGTCAACATGCAAATTATTGCAAATTTCTCTCAACAAAAACTGCTCAAATTCCACTCGACCTGCGGTCTTGCGGAATTTTTAACGCAGTTTTGGTATCGAGAAATTTAAACGCAATAATTTGCATGTCGTACGACACTCATTAATGACCAATAGAAAAATTAGTTCACGAGTCGTAACCAAGACAACAACAAAAATTTCTTGGAAATTTTTTGTAGGTAGACATTACTTCTTTTTAGGGTTTGTGTCGTTACGATTTTCTTACCGAATTTGCATTCGAGCATTAATTCATATCCGGAAATTATTATTCGTGCATTCCAACAACGTCCTAATTAGCCCTCGCGTCCCGCTCGGGCAAATTAATAGGACGTTGTTGGAACGCACTCAAAAAAATTTCCGGAAAGAATTAATGCTCTTATGATATTATATGTGAAAATTTACTTGAACAGTCGTTAGTTGGACAAGGAATTGTATAACATGCAATGGTGAAGAAAGGAGTAGAAGGTGTAGAGATTGATGATATATTACTTCAGGTACGCGAACGCTAAATATAAAGCAGAGATGCAAAAAAAAAGAATTTATTGCAGGCTACAGCGGAAAAAGAAAGGATTAGGAAAAGACAAAGCTCCTTAAAATTGATAGACCTAGAGGCGAAGAAGAGAGGAGTAGATGCAGAAGCAAGGCAAAGGAAATCTTTAATTGATGAAGAAATTGCAGCGATCAGAGCCAACATGTAAGCGAACATTATATGAAAATCAAACCTAAAAATGTGTATTATTGTTGTTATAGTTTTTTTATAAAGTGTAGTCATTATTTATTTAAAAAGTTACTAGCTGTTCATAATAACAAGTAGTACTCTAGTCCTACTCAAGTTACTACAAGTGGGTAGGTACAAAGATTAGAATTTGGTTTTTAGTTTCTTCATTTTCGAATATTTTTTTACTAGGTATAAGAAAGTGAACTGTCACATAAGCCGGTAGAGAATTTATTGTTCCAAATTAGAAGAGGGGTGGTCCATAAGAAGGGTTGCTACTAATTATGGGCTAGATAAAAGCACTGTTCTACGAGTAAAGAAAAGGTGGGAACAAGAAGGGAACGACTCTAGAAGGCCGTGTTCGGGAAGACCCAAAATTTCAAACACGGAGCAGGACGGAGCCTTTTGGATAATTTAAGGGAAAACCTTTTCAATACGGCCAGACAAGAGGTTTTTGAGACCAACTTTCCAGGATCGTGGATATCAGCGTGCCGTCGTGTGAAAATTTCAGAAATTAAAAATTTCGCAAGTGCAAAGAAAAAGATAATTAACAGAAGAAAATAAGCAGTCTCGGATACTATTTTGTCTGAATTATATATATCAAATCTTAGGTTTGCAGACGATATCACGCTGATTGCTGCAAATGAAAATGAAATCTCCACACTCTTAAACAAACTTGAAGAGATTAGTGTTCTCTACGGTCTCAAGATTAATTATGATAAAACGAAAACCATGATAATTGACCGTGAAAACAACAATTGGCCTCACATTCAAAGCATCGGCCAATGCCAGGTTGTAAATAGTGTAACATACCTGGGAGCTTTAATAGACAGCAGCGGCAACTCGCAACTGTGAATACGAAATTCGACGCAGGATACAGTTGGGCACGACGGCGATGACTCAACTTAACAAAATATGGAAAGATACAAATATCACGAAACACACGAAAATCCCACTCGTTAACTCGCTGGTATTTTCCATATTTCTTTATGTCGCCGACACATGGGTTGTCAAAGAAGCAGACCGCCGTCGAATTGACGCGTTTGAAATGTGGATCTGGAGACGTATGTTGAAAATTTCATGGACAGCTCACCGTACAAACGTATCCGTTCTCGAAGAAATTCGACCAGGACAAAGACTCTCGTGTACCGTTTACAGTCGCATTCTGTCCTTCTTTGGACATATCCAACGCAGCGAACACAATATCGAAAGGCTGGTAGTTCTAGGTAAACCAGATGGAAAAAGAAGACGTGGACGATCACCAGAACGTTGGATAGACTTAACAAGGGATCTTCTCCACACTAGTTTGAGTGAAGCCGCCCATTTGGCTTCCAGTAGACAAAGATGGCGAAACACGGTAAAAAGAGCCATCAGTAATATTCAAAATTAATAATGGGTCACAACATATCTGTCAAGATGTTATGAATAAGAAGAAGATATATATACCAACCTCTCAATTTTTGCAACACTGTAATATTTTCTGACGAAAAATTATTTACATCGCACCGATGGTCGTGTACGGGTGTATCGACCGGTAAATTCAAGATTTTCTGAATGCTATGTGTCACCACGAAATAGGTCTGGACGATCCTCTGTCAAAGTTTGGGTTTGGATAAGTATGCTCGGTCCAGGGGTAGCCTGGCGCATCGATGGTCGGTTTAATGCAGTAGCTTACCTTGACATCTTATAAAATGTTATGTTTCCTTCTCTAGAGTAATTATATCCTAATGATTTCATATTTCAACACGATAATTGCCCTATCCATACCGCTCGAATAATAACACAGTGGTATCAAAATGACAATACCGAAATATTACCTTGGCTGTCCTGTAGTCCTGATTTGAACCCCATAGAAAATATTTGGGGTTTAATTGTCAACAAAATTTATAAAAGGAACTTTAATAATAATAATAATAATAATAATACCAAAATTGTCTTTATCTTTGTATATAAATAGAATCAATAATATTGAGTATATAACAAAAAATATCAAAATATACAAAAAAGGGCGCAGCTCAGCTTTGACAAATAAATTCTCAGATATTCTTCCGCTTAACCCACGTTATTCAAAATGCATGGGAAGAGTTGACCGAAGACCAAAATTATTGGCGAAACCTTATAGGATCTATGCCCAGGAGATTGAATGCGGTGCTAGAGGCTAATGGGGCCATGACAACATATTAAAACCCTTTTTACTATATTTGTATTTATTTTTATGTTTGTTTTAATTCAATTTCTGTTACCTGCAAACACTAACTATTATGTTATGTGAGGGGTGCAATATAAGCATGGAACAGGGCCTTTTTAAGTGCCTTGTTTGCGATTGGGATTACCACCTGGTTTGTGCTAAATCCGGGAATAAATTTGGCATACCTGCGTGTGCTCGATGTGAAAGGAAAGGAGTCCAGAGAGCCACTTTCCAAATGCTTGTGGCTATTAAAAGGGAAATAGATGTCCTCAAAGAACAGGCATGTATCGATAAAGCTACTATTATAAAACAGAACTTAATTATAAGCCATCTAACCTCTAACCTACATGGCGGGAAACCTAATGTAAACAATGAGCTACGTCATAATCGCGCTGAGGCGGTACAACGCGTACGGTCGCGAGGAAACGCTAATTCGCAAACTGCACTTAACAACGCTGATGCACAGCGCACACGAAGAATGTTACAGTGACTGCTAATATACCGGAGTCGCCTTCGTGCACTACCATGGCTGATACTGTAGCTGCAAACTTGCCACCGAGACCGTTGGTTCCCATTAAATCCAGCTCCTAATTTCAACGATACCCAGCTTCAGCACGCAAATACGGTCAACGACTGGAAATTAGTTGAAGCCAGAGGAAAGGAGAGAACTCAAAGAAACACAAAAGGCTTTAAGGGCACTGCAAAAAACGATGGACAACTTCCAGTTGCTCATTATACTAAAAGGAAATGGCTTTTTGTGACAGATTTCGACAAAGGAGCTACTTGCCAGCAGGTTTTTGCCCTATCTAATTAAAAAGGCGGGAAATTCACCATACGTCATAGAGCCCATAAAATCAACATCCGTGGGGAAATATGCTTCATTTAAAGTTGGAGTGCCCATTGAACTCGAAAACGTTATAATTAATCCAAGTTTTTCGCCAGAACCATTATTTGTAAATAGATTTTACTTTAAATACCCAAAACAAAATTTTCATATCAAGGCACCAGCAGCAGACTTAACCTAACTGCATCAACAACTACACGGGCGAAAGTAAAGTGCTCTTACTGTGATGCGGGGGTCCCTGGCCCTTCGTCAGCGAAATGTGTATGTATCGTCTCAAATAGCCAAAGTAAAAGTAAATGGAACTGACCCCGGAACTTTGAATTGAAAATTCTACACCAGAATGTACTTCAAGTAATGAACTTCAAGCAATTATTACAGAAAACTGCTGTGACCTAATTGCCATTACGGAACACTGGCAGAGTATAGAACAGTTGAAAGCGTATGTGATAGAGGCCTTGCCATATCTCACCGACCCTGCGCAGTAATCGAAATTCTGCAAATACGTCATAAGCAAGGCTATAGAGGTGCTTTAAGCAAGGCTACAGACCAACCTGAAAATATCATTATAGTTTGACCATCCAGATCTCGTTTTTTATTTTTAAGGTTTATTTCTATACACTCTTCGTGAAAATGTATATAAAGCATCGCACAACTCTACGATAATTATCAGGTACGTACTGCTTAATAAATGCAATAAGTGACGTTGAAAGAACATCGACATTATTAACCACTGCGCACAGAACATACCCAAAGGCCACTGCGATACCCTTCTGCTAAAGCGTTCTTGTAATGTGTGTATTTCTGTTTCTCGTTTGTGTTTACCGTTTATGTTTTCCGTTTTCAATTTAATTGCGAACTGAATGTTTTGCTGCGTTTGATAGTTTGCTGTTTTCGTGCTTATAAGTTAGTTTTTGCGTTCTTTATCTACTTATATTTCCGTTTATTATAAAAAAACAGTTTTTTTCAAGGCTACAGGGCTACAGCATTTTATTCCAACTATAAGTACAAGTGTCTAAGTTTAAGATTTATTGAATACTTATCAAAATTGTTTATAGGTTCGAATAAGCTGTACCCGAGATTTGGAACTTTCTGGGCTGCTTTCTTATTTAAGACCTTTGCAGCCACTTGTGATGCAGCAAGTAAAATGTAAAAATATAAATATTCATAATAATTTTACTAATTTACTTTTATTTACAGATAAACATTGTAGAATAATGAGCAACGGTAAAAGAACGGTTCACAGCCAAAGGCGGGAAATTATTTACAATGTGTATAAATTCATGAAAGAAAAATAGATGCAGGTGAACTTGTTATTCCTTTAAGCAATTTGGTCGAAAGGGTGTCGGAAGCAACTGGTGTTGGAATGACCACCGTCAAAAAAATTATTAAGGAGGGCAAAACGAAACCAGTAGGCAAAGGACAACGCTTAATTATTGTGCATGCTGGCAGTAAAATAGGTTTTGTTCCGAATGGGCTACTTATTTTCAAATCGGGCCTTAAGACTGGAGACTACCATGACGATATGAACAACAAGAATTTTTCCAAGTGGTTACAAGAAAAATTCTTACCAAACCTTGAAGAAAACTCTGTGTTGGTTATCGATAATGCATCATACCACAACGTAACAACCGAATCCAATCCAACCTCGGCTTGGAAAAAAGAAGACATGAGGAGATGGCATATATTTTCAAATAAAAGATACCAAAACAGAATTATATGCAAAAATAAACCAGCTCAAACCAATCAACAAACAGTATGTAATTGATAAACTTTTAGCCGAACACGGTCACGTGGCATTGCGATTGCCCCCATATCATCCTGAACTCAACCCCATCGAAAACATATGGGCATTAGTAAAAAATAATGTAGCTGCTCAGAATACAACATTTAAATTGGACGATGTATGGAAATTGGCAGAAGAAAAATTTAATGTCGTTGGTGCAGAGAATGGGCAAACATTTGTTCACATGTGGAGAAGATCGAGGAGGAATATCTTGCCAGGGAATACATATTAGATGTGGAGGAACTTATTATAAGGGTCAGTCATTTTTGCTGCAGAAAGTTGGAGTGATATCACGAAGAAGGTTGAAGGTGGAATGTCGTTGATTAAGCATAAACTTGATATAGACTCTATCACTTAATTTATCAAAACCAAAATTTATTCAGTTTTCTTTGGCACAATCACAAATTCAGGAATTTATAGATATTAGCATACACACCTTAAATTGCCTGAAAATAAATAAAAGAAATTGCAGTTGCAAGCTTAAGATTAAGTCGACTAAAAACATTAAATACCTCGGAATCCACGTGGATTCTAATCTAAAATGGAATGTTCAAATTGAACAATTAATAATAAGAATCAGGAAAACGATATACAAATTCAAGATGCTTGCAAATATCATGAAGATTGATGCATTGAAAACAGTTTATTATGCCCTAACACAATCAATCTTAGAATATGGAATAACTGGATGGGGTGGCGGAGCGGATTGCTTTTTAAGACATTCTTCAAAAATATATAATTAAAATTATATATAAAAAGGATTGGAGATATCCTACTGAACAGTTATTGAGCGAGACTAAATTACTCAATATTCGAAAATTATATGTAAAAAATATCCTGAACTATGCGTAAAAAAATTATCATCAATATTTAACACCCTTTCACGGGATGTAACCAGGAAAAAATACAATTTCTCGGTCCCAAAAACGAAAAAATCCATATCTCAGAAACACATAAGTTTTTTGGCACCTAGATTATATAACTTAATTCCTGAGGACATAAAAAAGTGTAAAGTATTGAACCTATTCAAAGTCAAAATTAAATCATGGCTTCAAAATACAGAATTGGATTATTATGCGTCTGTGGTCAGAATTCCTGTTTAGAGGCTTTTTCTTCATTAATTATTATTAGCGGTGTAGGTACACATTCTATTTAATCTAATTTAATTTAATATAACACGAATGTAAATATATATATAGAATAGTATTTGATTAATTACACTCGAATGTGCCACGCACGAGCTTCGGCTTTTGTGGCAATTTTTGCTGCATGTAATATCTAAAATGTACTAATTAGAGTGGAAATAAAAATAAAAATAATAAAAATAATAATAATAAAAAAATAATACAAATACAAAATATAGATGGTCGCACCATCCTACCACCAGTAAATTTTTAACCATAATGGTAGTTCACTACGGATTTGTAAGTATTTGTGGTTTCATTTTTGATCAAGTAATAATTATTATCATTCTTATTCCTTGTTAGGCGTTTCCTTGCGCGTTCACATTAATGACGTCTCGAACAAGAGAAGCCTACGATGCCTTGTTCATGAAAATCCGCGAGATTATTCCAGAATTTAAGCCTAGATTAATAATGACGGATTTTGAATCCGCACTGGTTCGAGCGTTGCACGCAAGTTTTCCGGGGGCACAGAAAACGGGCTGCTAGTTTCATTACTGCCAGGTATAATAATTTTTTGTGGTATGTGTGTATTTATTGAAATTATTAATTGGCTTACTTTCAGGCTACTTTAAGGAATGCCGTAGTATTGGGTATGCGCTAGGAAGGCACTAAAAATGCTTATGTGTGTGCCCTTTCTACCTACGATGAATATAGAGGACGGTGTCGAATTTATTACCGCTTGTATAAGGCTAAACAGTCTGGAACAAACCTTTTCAACACTTCTAAGGTATTTTCATTATTCGGCTTCGACAGCCAGCCTAATCAAAATTCTAATAACTCTACTACTACTAAAACCTTATATATTTCAGATACCATCGTAGACAATGGCTGGAAAAAGTTGGGGCGGATTTCATATCCGTGTTCAATAGAACACGGCAAACGAATAATGATTCAGAGTCGCTCCATGCTGCCTTAAAACATATTTTAGGGGTACGAAATCCCAACGTGTGGGATTTACTGGTACGTTTTTTATTTAATCTAAAACGCATGTTTAAACAGATGCTGAACATTGGTAGCATTTTTTCTTAAATACATTTCTTTCTACACTATATATGAAAAGAGAGGTTTTGCGCTTTCATTTAACAACGTAAAGTGGGCGTTTACTGAGGAGCGAGCGATTTTAACAACTTTACGCTCGTCTCCCATGGCAGCGAGCAATAACATTTACTTTACGCTCGGCGCCCATAGCAACGACCACTAAAATTAACTTTACTCTCGCTTAAAAAAACATCTGTTGTTGACTGACTTGATGTTACTTGACAAACTGACAGAATGAAATTATTTTCAGTAAATATACCTTTTTTGTTAAATTTTGTAGTAATTTTTAAGGAGTCATAGAAAAAACTATGTGTGCACCACTATCGACTAGCGATGTGTCGATCCGGTCGGATTCGATACAAAGGATCGAATCCGCGGCTGGATCGATTTGGATCGAGTCCAAGTTTCGGTCCGGATTCGTTCCGAGGAACGAAAAGGTCGCGAGGCGTCAATTCTCGCGGACATTCATTCCATTGGCATTCCGTTATTCAATCCATTTCAATGCAGAATACAATACAATGTGTTGATGGGGAACGGCAAATGATGATGGTGTTCCTTTTAGAGGCTCGACGTCGACAGGCGACACATGATACGGCCGAAGTTGCATGCTTTTTTATCAGTTATCAGTGATTTATGGCTTTTGGCTTTTGGCGGCTTTGTATGTGCCAATTGATGTTTGAGACATATAAACATATGAATTACCGACTGCGTGACCACTCACCAAAACAAAGATACGCGCGTTGTTCGTTTCGGGTCCGGAATGACCGACGACCCCGGGTGTCTGAAATGCACATTCAATTTCGATGTCGATCCGAGAATCGAATCCGATGGACTCGATCCACTTGCGGAATGGGATTGGAATGAACGAGTCCGCAAAGGTATCGAAACTTCCCATCACTACTATCGACTATCGTCAAGTGTCTTTGTTGCTCTCGCACTATAAAGTATCACTTTACGCTTTAGGTACACAAATAACTATTAAGTAAAGGTGGCTTCCGCAATTTTTTTATATTAAACTTGTTGCAGACGGGATTCGCAATATCACCGCTGCAACAATATGAGAAATTAGGGCGTTTCTCGACGAGGGCCTTTAATTTAAAGTCATTGCAAAAAGGAAGTACTTGTTGAATTCGCAAATACGCCACAACGGTTTTACAAGAAGATGGAAACGTTTGCGGAAAGTTCGTTCCCCACACTTCGTACCCCACATTTCGTTCCGGGGATATTTCGTCTCCCCACATCTCGTACCCGAGCGAGCTCAATTTGTCTCCTAGATTACACGGTGTTGAAAAACGAGTACAGCGATCGGAATGCAGTTGGACAAATGAAAGATATTTTAATTAATTTATTTATTTATTATAATAAACTGATAAGAACTATATACAGTATTTTATTTTTAGTTTTACCAAAGAGCATAAAAATGACATAGGAATTATAATTCCTGCTTGGTTTGTAGAGAATAACCCTTATGCAAATTTAGTTGGAAAGTTACCATGGTAACGGCGAAAATTGATAATCGGAAATTTACCGGGAAATTTCCACTTCTGTCACTGTCATCAAAGTATTTAGAAACAATGAAGCTCTGAACAAAGTCAGTAGGCCGATACTGATTGTTGCTACTGTGTTTTTTCATTCGTGATATTCTCTATCAAAATATAACGCGTGCTCAACAAATTTCCCTATGGAAATATTTGGAAATATGTTATGCAGCTATTTTTTTTTCAACAAAAGCATTCGTGCATGCCTCCAAGAAAAAATCCCTCCTCCTTCGGAGTCGGGATTTTTTCAGTTGGCATGCACTCATGCTCTTATTGAAAAAATAGCTGAAGAACATATTTCCAAATATCTCCGGAAATTTTTCAAGCACTTGTTATATTTCTACTGAGAATTTTAAGAACATTTTCAGTTTTTCAAAAACAAGTCGGCCTTGACAGTTAAGCAAAAATTATTTTTTTTTCAGGTAAACTACCCTTTTTGTTCGTGATACGGCAAAATATTACAAAGAAAAGTTGTTCAGAATGAGAAATTACGGCCCTATAAAAAATATCAGGAAGATACATACTTAGATTAAACCGTCATTTTTAATAAATATAATTTATTTTGTTCTTATCATAAATAAATTAATTAAATTATCTTTAATTTTCTAACTGTATACCGATCGCTGCACTCGTTTTTCAACGCCCTGTAATCTAGGAGACAAATTGAGCTCGCTCGGGAACGAAGTTTCCGGGTACGAGATGTGAGGAGACGAAATATCCCGGGAACGAAATGTGGGGAACGAACTTTCCGTATCCCATACCTCCAAATTGTCGCCTATTCCGTACAGAGTCGGATCCGGCAAAATTTTGCAGATGAGGAACAGGTCGAAGTAGAAAATGAGGAGTATCTCCTAGCACGCCTTCCTTGTAATCTTCTTCCCGAATTTAACGTGAATGGTTACTTTATTAAGTAGAACACAGGACTGGCGCGACCAAAACTGCCGCCGGAGGCGAGCAAGGTTGATGCCACCCCTTTCAACACAGAGACGATGAAATGGGGCGGGATTATTGTGAATATCAAGAAATGAAACAATATAAATTATAAAATTTTTGATTATTACAAGCACACTAATAAACAAAATAAAACCAAACCTACGACTAAAGACTGTAACGAAATACAACTAAATCGGTCGCCTCATCCCTTGCGCCGGCCGTGAGTGGGAGTATGTTACTCTTAAACACGATTCCGTCTTGTAAAGAATTCGTGTTTAAGTTTAATTGTAATTAATATTATTACATGTGGTACATTAAATTTTAGACAACACTGAAGTGGAACCATACGAGGACGAGGACACCGATGATGTAGCGGCTGACGTGGTGGACGTTAGAGTGGAAGAAGTAGCGGAAGCAGCTAGCATGGTAAATCTTGGGTGTTGCATGATTTGTCTTACATCGCGTTCTACTATGGCATCAATACGGTGTGAGCACATTGGGTTGTGCGATGAATGCTGCGAAACACGCCAAAGGCTTCACGACATACCGCCAGATCCCGAAGATGTCGCCTACGATAGGATTATTGATCACGGAACTTGCCCCCTGGGCAGGATTCCGGTGCAGGGAATTTAAGACTGGTAACTTCCATGTAGCGTCCAGAAAAAATACTTACGTATTTATATTATACGAATACTTCCAAACATAAATTATAAAAAATATATATACCTGTGTATTCTTGTAACTTAGTTATGATCATTACAATTTTACATAACGGTTAGTCATGTCCTGCACATGAACTTACATAGCTATTTGTTCAAAAAGATAGAAAAAGACACTTATCCTACGTGATTCACACATGATTTTTTTCTACTATCGATAAAGAGAACTAAAAAGGAACTAAAAAAGGTATTTAAAAAAAATACATTTGTTATCTGTCATTTTGACGTTTTGACAAATTTTTATTTTTCGTATTAAAAAGTTCTACAATATAGCTCTACCTTCTCAAAGGGATCTCCCGAAGTTATATTCATTAACTGTAAGAAACTTAGTGTTAATATTTACAATAAAGCTTTTTGTTACAATAAATTAGTTTAATAAATATAGCTTCCAGTACGGGAATATTTTTCTCGCTCTTGTTAGGATAAGTTGTACTTTTCCTAACTGAAATTGGAGCGGAAATGTAGAACAGTAGTAGAAAAAAATTGTTATCAAAATGTCCCTCAAGACGAGTCGAAGTTATGGGCACGGTCGACGTTGCGTCGCTCAAGACGAGTCGACGATATGGGCACGAACGATGCGGGACCGTAGTGGTGGGGACTCGATTGTACTTTAATTTCCACACGAATTACGGAATAAGAGCACAAGAGGGCGGTAGTATAAGAAATAACTCTAATAAATGAATTTGGGTAGCAGATGAGAAAGAGAGGGCGCTAAAGTTTTAGACAGAGTCTACTACCTGCGCGCATTTCCAAGAACTGGTGTATCCACAGAACGGGATGCGGAAAGGTCGTTCCCCACATTTCGTACCCCACATTTCGTTCCCGGGATATTTCGTCTCTCCACATCTCGTACCCGGAAACTTCGTTCCGGACCGAGCTCAATTTGTCTCCTAGATTGCGGCAGAGCCGGATTAAGGGGGGGGGGGCTAAGGGGGCTACAGCCCCGGGCCACCGAATTTCGGGGGCCTCGAAAAGATTCGAAGGTTATAATCTAGTGCGGTTACTAATCATTTAGATCCCTTTGTACCCGTTGCATAAATGGGAATGGGGCCTCTAAAAAAATTTAGCCCTGGGCCTCACATGTCCTTAATCCGCCTCTGATTGCAGGGTGTTGAAAAATGAGTGCAGCGATCGGAATACAGTTAAAAATGAAAGATATTTTCATTAATTTATTTATTATAATAAACTTATACGAACAAAATAAATTGTATTTATTAAAAATGACGGTTTAATCTAAGTATTTTCCTGATATTTTGTATAGGGCCATAATTTCTCATTCTGGACAACTTTTCATAGTAATATTTTGCCATATCATGAAAAAAAAGGGTAGTTTACCTGAAAAGAAAATAGTTTTTGCTTAACTGTCAAGCCCGACTTGTTTTTGAAAAACTGAAAATTTTCTTAAAATTCTTTACAAACCAAGCAGGAATTATAATTGGTATAACATTTTTATGTAAAACAAAAAATTCCCTCTTGTAAACTCAAGCCGGGGACATACTGTATATAGTTCTTATAAGTTTATTATAATAAATAAATTAATTAAAATATATTTCATTTTTCTAACTGCATTCCCATCGCTGCACTAGTTTTTCAACACCCTGTAATCTAGGAGACAAATTGAGCTAGCTCGGGAACGAAGTTTCAGGGTACGAGATGTGGGAAGACGAAATATCCCGGGAACGAAATGTGGGGTACGAAATGTGGGCAACGAAATGTGGGGAACGACCTTTCCGCAAACCCCACAGAATAATACCTATTGTATCTATTTATAGACCGCATTTCGCTTTTGGATTTGGTACGCGAAGTCCACCAAGTGGACGCGCTTACTTTTATAACACGAGCGGGCGCGTGTTGTATTTTTTACAACAGATACAGTTTTCAATAATTAAAATGTAAATTTCTACAAGATATCTAAGAAAGAGAGAAAGAAGTGTTAAGCGCCATACAATATTAATTTGAAAACGAAAAACTGTAACATTGTAAGGCACAAAATATATCATTAAAAAACACTCACTATTTTCACTTTCTTGTCCATCGCATTGTAAACATATAAATTGCTTCTTGATATGAATTTTGCAGACAAATCTACTACATTTGTCACATTTTATTGTAGTACCTGAATTTTTCTTTCGTTCACATATGCAACATGTTCCACGCTTTTTTGGTGGGAGATAATTACCATCTGCGTCATTTCCAACTGGCATCGCGCGGTATTTTAATAAAACGCAGCTATGTCGCTAGGTAATGATGCTATTTTTGAGAAAAAATCTTCTACGGCTTTGAACTTCCTTCGGTGTGTTGAAACTTGAAAGAATACAATACTTTGACATTTATACCAGCGATGTTCAAAAAAGTAAAAATCTGGTGTGATACATTCGCACAACTTCCTTTTACAGTGATCTTATACTTAGCCAATAATTTGATTTTAAATTTTTAAGCATTTGTCAAAATTTTCAAAAATTACAAATTCTACAAAAACGGTACAAAATAGAGCGTTAGTTGAAGAGAGACATTTTCTCTACCATTCTAAGCTGGATTCAAAAACGTAATAATATACCGGGTGTTAATAAAAAAATTGAAAAAAAAACAAAAGAAACCCATTTTAGAAGTACTCAACTGGAAAATCACCTACCTCACATCAATACACATTTAAAAATGTAATCAAAATGTTAAGTTTGAAAAAAATCGTTACAGCCGTTTTCGAAAAAATCGAAAAAAACTGAAAAATCACAAGAGTAAACACCTACTTCCGGTTATGCGATTTTCTTCAAAAGCTTGCTGTCTCATCTACATAGTACATAAAACTTATATATGAAATTTCACCGTCATACCTCTTCTCGTTTTTGAGATATTCTGTTCACAGACAGAAAGACAGACACACACACACACACACAGAGACAGACAGAACAATTAACAAAAACATGTTTTTTGGGATCAGTTCTACTCTATGTCTTCGAAAGATGAGCAGAATGCACACTTGTCCGGTTTAATCTCGTTTAGTGCTCCTACAAGGCGTAGACAAATGCGCGAAAGGGAGGAAATCGAGAACGATTCAGATAACGGTGCAACTGATAAAAGCAAAGTATTTAGCAACAGTGCAATATTTTACTACAAGGTGAGATTAGGAGGCACTGAATATCGGATATGCTTCAGGGCATTCTTAAGCATATTTGGAGTTACAAGAGGAAGGGTACGAAGAATACAAGATAATCTTATAACATACGGAAAATCACCTTGTGACAAGAGAGGTAACCGTGGTACGCGATTTAACAAAACACCAGAACCCATAATAAACCTAATAATGTCCCATATTCAGACACTCAAAGTACGTCAATCTCACTACTCGTTAAGAAAAAATCCTAATCGTGTATACCTACCTGAAACTCTATCGATTAAAGCTATGTACAAGATGTTCTTGGAGAAATATAAAATCAATGTTTCTTACAAAGTGTACTGGACAGTATTCACTGAAAAATTTAATATCCATTTTGGGCTGCCTAGATCTGATACTTGTTCTATTTGTGATCGATTGATATCAAAAATAAACGCAAGTAGTGACTTAGAAGATCGTCGTACTATCGAAAACGAAAAAACTCTCCATCTATCTAAGGCAGAAAAGTTTTTTCACATAGAAAGAGATTGCAAACTTAAGGCGCAGCAAGGACTTATTACATGCATAACTTTTGATTATATGCAAAACTTGCCCTTACCTCACATTCAAACTAGCGTATTTTTTTGCTAGCCAGCTGTGGTATTTTGTGTTTGGGGTGCACGACTGGCAACAAACATTGCTACTATGTTTCTTTATGATGAAACTGTTGCAAAAAAGGGCAAAAACATGTTACCTCTTTATTGCTTCATTATTTCAAAAATATGGACATAACCATACCAGATCTAGTGCTGTTTAGTGACGGGTGCCCGGGACAAAATAAAAACTACTTTATGGTAAGGTTTCTCTATGCCTTAATTCATATTTTAAAACTTTTCAAAACAATAACCTACTACTTTCCTATACGACATTCAAGATTGCCCAATGATCAAGACTTCAGTTTGATTGAGGCAAAAAAGAGGAAGAATACAGCAGAAATTCAGTCAGACTGGGATCGTTTGATATTAGCAGCATGAGAAAAACCTACTCCATTTAACATAGTGAAGATACAGCAACATGATTTTTTTAACATATGGGATGCTTTACAACCCTACTTCTTGCCGCATACTAAGCCACCTATGCAAATAAAATAAGCTAGAGTATATAAAATATCCACTGATTTTGATTATATCAAACTAAAACACTCATATACAGGCATGTGGCAAACTATACAACTGAGAAATAGAAGGAAACTACCCAGTGAACGTTTACTGAATTTTTTGTATGAAGGCGATATTCAAATAAAAGTTCAAAACCTACAGTTTCTTCGGAGTCTGGCCAGATGTCTTCAATGAGCCGGATAATATTCATTATTATTTAAATCTGCAAATACAACATAAAAATGGTAATCCTCCAGAAGGCATACGTTCTGGTCAGCATCTGGTGGAAATCGATGATGACGAGAACAGCAATGGTGCAGAAGATTAGTCATTAGTGAGTAGATACGTATATACTTTACTAAATATTATGTATAATGGTACATTTAGTACCTTTTAATAATGTGTTATTTGAAGTTTTGCTTTGTTGTGTTACATTTTATCCAGTTTCCTACAAAAACAACCAATGTCCGGCACTTCCGTAGTTCTTTTTTTACAGAAAACGATTTAATTAAAATTGGAAAGTAAATTGTTGTATCAGACATCAGTTAAACAGAAAAGCACACTTTTTCATTAAAATAGATGTGCTATAGCAAATCATAACTATGAAATAATGTTTTTTCCATTTCTCAAAAAACAATATTTGGACTAAAGTTGTTTTTGTAAAAAACGCCTCAATTAATGGGTCATTCTACAAATAAGGCACACTTTGATGTCCCATAAAAGTAATATATTTTTTTAATCAAGCTTAAAGTAGTAAATATATGATAACATTACATACTTTTCGTCATATATTACTAAGTATAACTGGGACTTTGTCTATACGGTGCTAAATAGTATTTCAAGTCAAATTAAAATTTTTCACTTTTTAAAAGTGCTTTTTCAAACTTTAATACTGTGTCCCACGTATTTTTCCACTTCGTTACTACCACTGTGTTACCAAACATAATTTCCATTAAATGACTATAGATGGCACTACGTTTCTATAGGTGTCTTAGCAAAGAGGTCTACCTTACCATCACACGCGGGAAGTGACAAATATCTAGAAGAATTTGCTCAAGTGAGCTAAACCGTCTGTGTGTGTGTAGCGTGTGTTTATTAACCCTTTAACGCTCTCTGGTAGACAGTTATACCACTACGCATAACAATCAATAACATTTGTTTTGAAACTTAATACTGCTCTGAAACGTCTTGTGTCCGTTCTACAGACATTGCAGTTCCTTTGTCTAATTTTATATTTTCTACAATTATTGTAGTTATAAAACTACCCCAATAAACCTTGGTATAAATGTGTAGCTGGTATGACAGTATTAGTAGCGTGCACCCGCGTCACGACTTTGAAATGTGTACGCGCATTGGTGAAGTTTTGTGTTTGTTATTAGTTTGGGGGAGCAACTTTCAAGTTTTCAGCTGGTAAGTGTTTTAGTATAATATGTAAGGATTATAATATTGATAAGTAGTAGAAATAATTTTGTCCTGATTTTGAAAAATAAATTGATATTTGGAAACCTTTCATTTGCGTCGCAAAAATAGTCTATATATATGTCCAATTTTTTAGTAATAACGTACGTTTTATACAATTTGTTTTTGTGTATTGAGTATTTATAAACATATCTACTGAAGATATAATCGAATTGGTTTTGCTGCTATGTTGCGCTAGGCAAATATTTACGGTCAAACCGATCGCGGTGGCATTTTAGCTGAAATTTTTGATTGTTTACGATGGGGTAGTCATAAATTTTAAACAGAACGTTAGTGTTCTACTCGCAAGAGTTTATATTATTCAGTTCAAATTTCAAAAACTATTTTACCACCTGTTATACCAGTGAACATTCACAACATATTTTGTCCTGAATGTTCACTGGTAGAACGGTTTACCAGCATCTTTTGTCCTGAGTGCTCACTGGTAGAACGGTTTACCAGCATATTTAGGGAAAGTGAAAATGGATTTTTGAAAAAAAAAGTTGTTTTTCGGTTTCCTGGCATCTCAAAGAACGCATACGACATAAAATTTACATTTTTCACTCGTACAGTAATTTTGCTCGTTAAAGGGTTAAACATCTACTGTGTTACCTACATTTTTTAAGGTAAAAATTGATATTAACTTTTGGTTTCATGAATATTTCATAGCATACAAGGCCACTGTTCAGTAGTTTAAAAATTTGTGCTGTTTACCAAGTTTATGATTTGTTTTGATCAAAATGAGGTTAGAATTTCTACTATGTTACCGGCCCACTGCGTTACTAACGTTTGGTAACGCAAGGGACATCTAGTAACACAGGGGATATTCAGCACAATAAAAGCTCCTCGGAGCGAATTTACAAGAAAGTAATTCTAGGTAAATAAATCTTTTCTAACAGGTTATGGCGTTAACGCCAGCAGAGAAACAACGCCGCTACAGGCAGAGAATGAAACAAAACCCGGCTAGAGAAAATGAGAGTACAAGAAAGGCAAGAGACAGATATCACGCTAAAAAGATTTTGATAAAGGATAAGACACCTAGAGAGCAGAGAAGAACACGAAAAAAGTGGCGTATATACAAAAAAGAAAGAAGACAATTTCAAAAAGCGGTACAAATTGTACTTGAATTGACCCCACCATCTACACCACAATCTCTTGATTACAACCGTGCTGAAAATAACGCTACACGAGGACGCAAAAAAGTGCGCCGTGATCTATCACAACTTTATAGAGAAAATCGTAATCTGAAAAATGAAAATATGCAATTAAGACCACGTATTGAAAGAGAATTTACCGAAGAACAGCAAAAGCCAAGAAATGTGTTGAAGATATGTCACCATTTTCAAAAACAAAGCATATGGTAAATGAATCTTTCTCTCGTTCTAGTACAAGTACACCTACCTCACAAACGAAAGAAGTTGCAAGAAATCTTTTTAAATACCACACATTAACATACGCTATGCAAGAGCAATTGAAAGGTATGAAAAAACAAGAAAAACGAACTGTGAGAAAATTTTTTAGTTCCAAAATTATTAGAAAATACGGACAAAGAGGTGAATTAAGGAATGACACCGTAGGAGTGCTTACCCAGAGAAATAGCAGAAGCATATGCAGTAAAAAAAATTAATTAAATCTATACAACAGTTTTACTTGAGGGATGATGTTAGCAAAGCGAGTGCTGGAAAGAAAGAAACCAAAACCAAATTTAAACAAAAGAAACAGAGAAGATATTTGCTTGATACTATGAAACAATTATACAAATCTTTTTTGAAACAGAGTGATCAGAAATGCTCCTACTCATATTTTGTAAGGCATCGTCCATTCTACGTTGTAGTTCCATCAGTAGACAATCGTGATACATGTGCCTGCAAAATTCACATAAACATGACTTACAAGATAGCAGCTCTTAGGAGGCAGAATATTATTGACAGCAATAATATGAGTGTGTTAATTCAATCGACAGTCTGTAATGTGAACTCCAAGGCATGTATGTATAATACATGTTTGATATGTAAAAACAAAAAATTTTCTTGCAATACTGTGAATTTCGCTGCTACTGAGGAAGAAATAGAATGGAACGAGTGGGTACGAAAGGAAGAAATTTATGAAAAGGAAGGTAAACGCAAGAAGGTGGCAAAAAACTTGAAAGAAAGGTTGAAAGCTCCCGTACACATCTTGATCGAAAAGTTTCAAGAACAACTGATTCTTCTAAAGACACACACATTTAACATTAAAAAGCAGTACCAAGCCTACAGGAGCGCAATCGATGGTCTCAAACGTAATGAAGTCGTCATCCATATAGACTTCAGTGAAAATTACAGCTGCAAGTTTTCCGAAGAAGTACAGGCTTTTCATTTCGGGGGGTCTCGAAACCAAATCACTTTACATACAGGTGTTTTGTATGCTAGTGATAATGCTACTACTACCCCACTCTCCTTTTGTACGATTTCATCATCCAATGACCACAGCCCGTCAGCAATTTGGGATCACCTGCATCCAATTCTAAAACTTATCAAGGAGCTTTATCCAGAAGCAGACACAGTTAATATTTTTTCAGATGGTCCTTGTACACAGTACAGACAGAAGCAAAACTTTTATTTATTTTCAACAAAAATTTATGAATACGGTTTTAAACGTAGTACATGGTCTTTTTTTGAAGCAGGCCATGGAAAATGAGCAGCAGACGGAATTGGTGGTGTTCTAAAGCGAACAGCGGACCGGATAGTATCACATGGAAATGATGTAACCAATGTAAATCAGTTTTACAAGTTAGTTCAAGAACAAACTACAGTGAAATTGTTTGTTATAAATGAGGAAGCCATTCAAAATATCTCCAAAAGTTGCCATCGAACATTACAGTTCTAATAGGAACTATGAAGCTTCATCAAATATCTACAGAATTCTCCGGTATTTTTAAATATAGAGATTTGAGTTGTTTCTGTATAGCAGAAGGGATCGTCGGCAGAGGATTTTGTGATTGTTATGTGCCAAAAACATATATTCCTGCACCAGAACCAAAACTTCAAAAAAGGAGCAAAGAAAAAACTGTTAAGAGAAACAGCTTCTACAAGCAACTATATGGAACAGATTCAGAGTCTGATGTTCCCACAAGTTCTAGAGAAAAAGTAAGTGGTTTTGATCTTCATCCAAATAACATAATTAAAGATACCTACCTTTTGTGTGAAATTATTGGAGGCGTAAAGAATAACACAAAATACAAATATGTTGGTATTGCACTGGAAAACATTGAAGAAGATGGGGAAGTTAAAGTAATGTTTCTCAGGGCCATGAATGAAGAATGTAAAATCTTCAAAGTCAAAGAATCTGATGTTGCCTATATTCACTTAGATCGAATTTTGAAGATTCTCAAAAATCCAAAACCAAAAATAACTGGGCGCCGACTTTATTACGAATTCGATAACTCAATAAACGTTTATGAAAAATGATTTAACAACGTCAACGGCAAATATTTTCATACACATATCTATATATTTTATTTCAATGTGTGCATGTTCTGTTTTAGTTAAATATTACGTAATATTATTTTTACTTAAATATGTGTATGTTTTGTTACACTACGTTAATAGGTAAAAGTACCATTTTATTTCAATGTGTTTATGTTTTATTTCAGTTGAATATATAAAAATAAGCTATTTATTTGCATGTTTATCCTCTACGTTACTTGTGTTCCACTGCGTTACTAAAAAATGTTAAAAAAAAAGAAAAAGTACACTGCTGGTGGGTGAAAACTATTTAAAATGAGCAGTGGTAACTAAATTTCACAGATTTTTAAACATTGTTGCGATTTTATTTTTTCAACTTTTGAAATCCAAATGTGTGCCTTAATAGTAGAATGACCCTAATACTATCAATAGCAAGGGAATGTGCCCCGGATTCTGCAGTTTTTCCACTAGTTTTTGGTGAGAACTAACTAATTCGTGGCAGTAATTAACTATGTTCAGTGTTGAGACCTAATTTTACATTTAGGGTAATTAATTTTCTTTAGTGTAGTGACAGTGATATGGACATTATACTCACGTTTCGTTTGTTTTATTGAATTGTTCTGTAAGGTGAGAATATACAAAAGCATTATTAATAAACGGTGTATTACAGATGTTTTTGTTGTGTTCCAGATTTCAGAAGTTGTTACAGATTGATAAAATGGTAAGGTCTTGCGCAGTATTTGATTGTTCAAACAGAAGCAACAGGGAGAAAGCTACCTTGTTTTGAGCACAGTTAATTACTGTCACGAATTAGTTAATCCTTGCTAACACTCACCAAAAATTATGAACAAAAGTTTAGAAAACGACTAAAAAACGCTAATAAAATGTCTTTTTTCCACGATCGTGTCAAAATGACAACTTTTTGCACTGTTTCTAGTGTTAAAAGCGACGTTTGTAGCACTCCTAATATTAGCGCCCGAAATACGTCTTATTCGCACGTTGCCATTGGAGGCGCTTTTTAATAGTAAATTAAAACACGTTTGCCGTAAGTTTGACTGTCAACATAACCTAGAATATCTAACACAATGTGACGGAAAAATTGTCACCGAACTAAGTTTTTATATTTCTGTTACGATCGTAGAAAAATAGCGTATGATACACGTGTATAAGTGCCATTAAAGCACTAGCGACGTTAAAAACACTCCGCTACCGCGTCGTCCTCTTAAACTCGTCGCAGGTGCTTTAAAGGCGTACTTATACACTAGTATCATAATACACTATTATAAACTTAACCTAACTTAACCACAATATATAATGCCCACGAAAACTAAATCTAAAACTTTACTACACCAAACTAATCTTAATCAACTATACTACATATAAAACGGCCACAACGTTTTTTTTTTCGTAATAACAGCTCTATAAACACACGAAAAACTGTTAATTGCCATAAGCCGGTTAACAAAAGTTGACCCGACCACATGTGGTGGGGGTGATGATGTAACGTGCAAATGCTCTATTGCCAATGGCCACCGTTTTGTAATACGAGATACCGAGTAGGAGGCACACATTTTGTCTACAGTGTCGACTCCTCCTTTTGTTGCATTATAATCCATTATAATTTCAGGTTTGTTATTTCATTAATGGTTGGAGTGTCGTGCATTGTTGATAATAATATGACTGATCGGTTTTTATTAGGTACATATGACACTAAAGTTTTATCTTTTTGGAAACCAAACAAGGTTTGACCCACTTCTTTCTTTTTGTCTGGTAAAACTTTCATTGGTAGCTCCTTCTTGTTTTTTTTTATTGTACCAACTAATGTTACCTTTTTTACCAGTAAATACTAGGCAGAGAAAAACTAGTGTACCAGTTGTCAGTAGTTAAGTTCCTATTTGTGTTCTCAATTGGAATCAATCTTTTGACGATATCAGCAGGAGAATTAGAGACTTGGTACTGCCCTGGTGATTGTTGTCCACGATAGACTTTAGATTACTTGTGTAAAAAGTGTTGGCGTCACATAATGCCAACATCTTTATGCCATATTTGGCTGGTTTGCTGGGAATATATTGGATATGTAACATTTCGTATATTGTTACACATTCACTCACATTGTAACAGAGTTTACAATTTTCAATAAATGAATCCAAAACTGAATGAATAGCAGCTAATTTGTCTGTCTTATTTTTTAGTTGCACAAGTACTTTCTGACAATTTGTTACGCTCATTTTGTTATTTTCTCATATAATAGTTGAAATAATTAATTAGATTTGGTAATTTACATTTATTTCCTAAAAATACATTATTTTACCTATGAATAGGCAACCCTAATGACACCAGTCTTCATTCTGAATAAAGGAACAGTTTTGTTTATCAGTTTGGCACATACACCTCCTTTTTTCGAATTTTGAAACACTTTGATAACCTGAGATTGTGGACGCTTTTGGCCAATTTTCATTATTTTCCATCCTCGACTCGATCACGAGAAGTTGCTACCCTGGGTACCTTTGCTTCGTTCAGCTTTGGATATAGCTGTCCTCATTATTTTGAGGGATATGTGAGGCAGGTGACCATCTGGAGCGCCATGGAAGCTTTTGTGTATTGCTGCCAGGCGTTCGTTACGCTTTTGTTGTGCTTATCTCCGATCAGGCTGGGCGTAATGCTATTCGTCACCACTCGCAGCTTTTAATTCTACGCCATGGCAATGCGCTTTTTATGCTACGCCATGGAAATGAGTTTTATCACCTGGATTGGTTCTGTTCGTGGTCGTGCATTTTGGGTAGGTTTGGATCATGCGGTGTCCCACGTGCCGGCTGATCCCCTGTTCCCGCAGCCTAGATGTGCTGCCCCTGCATTCGCTGCATTGTAACATCTTGCGGCCTGTGGCGAAGCCGTCCCCTTTCGCCAGCGCACCTGGACTTGTACATCTCTCCCAGCAGTGCCGTGTGAATCTGAGGTGTACTCGTAGTAACGTTGTAGTTTATATTGTACGTTTTACTAGTATTGATTTATACGACCTTTGAATTGCCAGATTGTGCATATCAACTTTTGGGTGTCTATTTGAGCTTTATATAGTGAATTAATTAGTTTACTTACCTGTGTGCACAGCAGCCCCGTGTAGTTTGCTTGAATTGTGTGTCGGCAGCTTCTGTACGCACTTTTATTTGTGCTTAACGTCGCGTATTGCATTACCCTCAATTAAAGTTTACTTTTCTGAAGTGTCAAACTTAGTAGAATTGTTGTGGCCATTGTGCTGCCTACGGGATTTTTGTGAAAATTATTTAGCTTCCCGTTTTTGAGTTTTGATAGTATAGTTTAGGGTTTAGAATGCTCGCAAGCAGTATTTAGAACGTCAGGGAACACTATATGACTTTCCTTTAGGAACTAGCAACCCCCTGTGAAATCTCATAACTGGAACCGCCCTGTCTAAATTTTCTAATCCGTCAAATTATTTTATTAAGTCAACCTTCGGGGTTAAATGTTGGCATTGCACCTTTTGCTTGCGCTATTCGCACCCTGGCTTTGAACTCCGTCTCACGGAAGTTAGTTGCTTATTTAAAGCCTTCTTTGATTATGTTTGTAGGTTAATGTGGTCATGCCTCGTGTCGTGTCGATCCCCGCTTCACGGTGAACGTCACTGGTTAAATATTTAGGCATGCTTTTGCGCATATTTGATTGATTTAAGTTTCTAGGTGCTTTCGAGGTACCTAGCGCCTCTTCAGGCTGATTTAGTTGTTACGCCCTTCTGGCTGATCTAGTTGTTATGGCACCTTGCGTTGGTTTCGTAGGTCAATTGTGTTATGTACTTGTAACCTTTTGTTGTGTTATTATTATTGGTGATGATCTTAGTAACTTACTGTGATAGATTTTTATTGTTGATTGTGTTATTATGTATATTGGTGGAATGTGTGTTTTGCGTGTATTTGTTGTTTGATTTGCCGGACCATAGGACCAAATAAGGAATTTTACTAGCTATTGGTTCGGTTATTATTTTGACTTGTGTGATATGTCTCTGACCTTGGGGATGTCCGACCCAAGGATTCGTCTAGGTCGAGGACCTGGCGCCCTTTCCCAGAGTTTTGTTGCAACTTCGCTGGAACCCCGACCCTCGCGACTAGTTAGCCCCCATTAAGGCCGATATTTACCACTTGGAAAAATATCAAATACAACTTTCGCCACCAGGTAAGCCCAAATCCTTTACCCTTCCTCACAAATTATGATAATTATATTCATAAATACATATTATTACACAGCGCGATTATAAAAAAAAATGACTGGATGTATTACGAGTAGCTTATACCACAAACGGTATAACTGCCAAAGCAACACATCAGTAAACTAATCTAAGACGCAGATTTTGCATTCAACAGCCGCCCGTGTCTAGAAAATTGACTGTAAAGAATAAACACTAGTTAGTGTTTATTCTTGGCTAATACCTTGCTTTTGTTCGATGGGTATTAGTTATTTGCATAGACAGTGTAACTCCACGGGTTATTTGCGATTTATGTCGTGCATATAAAATATTTTCCAAATGTCCCGACATCGTGCTCTGCATGTCAATGACGACACTTCTAACTTGATGAGTTTTATGTAGCAGTGTGTCCCCATTCCTTCATCAGCCAAACGCATTTCACTTTTACCGTTGTTTAAATTCAAATTTTGAGATAAACGCGCAAAATTTTGCCGCTAAAACTGGATTTCATTTACATAACAAAAATCGCAATTCACAAATCACCAGGCATGTCATGTGACGTCACAGAACAGTTGCCGGAGCCATCTATCAAACAGTTGCCCAAGTTTAGGGCAGCTATTATGGTGAAGGCCAGTGTCACAATTCTCGCAATAAAATCTGTCGTTTAGGTTTATTTATCTACCAATGTGGTTTATATTCCACAATTAGTTTTAAAATAAAATTATCTAGGGAATAAGCTATTAACATATCAAGTTTGGACCAAAAAGAAATCGAAATATTTATATTTTATTTATTTAATATTTCTGTTATTTGACTTCACATCCAGGTGAAATTTGTACACACCCTTCAGCGTGTTGTTTTCTAACAATATACATGAAAATAATTGGTTAATTTTAACTGTGAACGACGTCTAACAGATTTTAAAGTACCGTGCTGTTTCTATGGTGCTGTCATCTTATAGGAAAAAGTGCAGCGGCCCCCGTCTTAAAGCGGGTCGACGTTATGGGCACGGTCGACGTTGCGTCCCTCGTTCCATATAAGTGTTCTGGGGTCGACGCTGCGTCCCTCGTTCCATATAGGTGGACATAGCGGGTACGGTCGATGTGTCCCTGAAGACGAGTCGACGTTATGGGCATGGTCGACGCTGTGGCCAACAAACCTCCGTCAACGTTGTGGATATGGTCGACGTTATGGGCGTTCAAAATACCCGGTCGACGTTGTGGGCAGTCGACGTTGTGTGCAGTCGACGTTGTGTACACGACTCGTTATTAGTAGAGTTAGGATTTTTATCTTCATCCGTGTTGTTATAGCGTCTTAACAAAATTAATTTTAGTATCGTTAAGAGCTTCATTACCGCACTGAGTGCGGTAATGGATATTACCGCACTCAGTGCGGTAATGGATAGATATTACCGCACTCAGTGCGGTAATGTATATTACCGCACTCTTTTTATACAGTGAACCAGAGTTTATTGATGAAGATAAAATATTGAACAATACACGTTTGCTTATGGCACACAACGAAACTCGTTTGATTGCCGCAAAACTCGGCTCACCGCCTCGTTTTGGCAATCAAACTCGTTTCGTTAAGATTCTCATAATCAAACTTGTATCGTTAATATCTATAACCTTGTTGCTTATCGTGTTCCTTTAAAAATCTCAGTTTTTTTCTAACTAAATTAGGTTTTACAAACATAGGGGCTATAGTTACATAAATTTTATAGTGCCTATATATGCCTATTTTGATGGTTCCCGCCTAATTTCGATATACCACCCTATAAATGCCTTTCTAAATATAGCACCGCATATTCGCCACGGCAATTTCTCCCATGTCGATTTAAGATTAATTACGTCACACAAAGGGACGGTGGGTCAGCCTCGAATTGGTCACCGCTTATCTAAGCCTTAATTCCACCACCTTAATTGGCCATTAGATTTCGGATTAAACATTTTGTTTACAACTGAACTAAGCACATTCAATAAAACTATGCTTGAAGTGGGAGAAATTTTAAATAATTTTGAAAAACAATTAAAAGTATCAAAATTTTAAAAATCAATGCTGCGAAATCCCAGATTGTACAAGATACTATAAGTGGCATCAGTTTTTAATGGAGAAGGTCGATCAATCCCTGATTTGGAACCCTGCAAAATATAGTCGATGAAATAAGCACCACTGTGTTCTTGCGATGCAGGGAAATTGTTTTGCGGTACAAAAGCATTTGACTGGCAAAAGACATCGTTTTCTGGAGGAAAATATCGGCAAATATTTAATAGTGCATTGTCATTCCAATTTTAGTTTATAAAATAGAAAGTAACAGAGTCTGTTTAAGTACCTATTTTTGTTACTTTTAGGACCTTTTGTCTACTTAAATTTTTTTAGTGCCATTCGATCCTAACTTTAGTTATTAGTTATCAATGTTATGGTTATTTGTTATCGATGTTATCGTTGAGCGATGCAGGAAACAGGAACTAATACGAATGTGACCGCGGAAAAATTTAAAAACTGAATCCACCTTATAATTTAGACAATTTAACTGGTGTCATTGTCAACCAATGGCATTCTTCAATTTAAAAATAAACTACCAATCGAACGATTATTTTAGTGACAATATTTCGAGGAGCTTTATTTCAGCAACAATTTTTTCTGTAACTATTTTTAATGAAAAATAACTAGATTTTAGTTTTAGAAAAGCCTTGTTTGTTTGTAAAAATGTTGCTAGGATCGGTTACAATGGATACAATTCAAAGGCCACTAGTGTGAATTTATAATTTTAGGAGTATTTCATTGACCATTTTCAATAATTTAAAAGCTAAATTGTCAAGACTAATACGACTCTAGCTCAAAATATTGCCGACAATGTTTGCTCTTCAACAACACGTGTGATGAGACATTTAAAAGGAAAGGAACTAGCAACAAGCATAAATCAATGAAAGCGGAAATAAACTCGCTTGAAAACGCTGATATCTGTTATGAAATATTATATCGTGACACAGTAAATTCAAAACACTTTGCATTTTAATCGTAGTTCCTAAGCAATTATGTTTGTATCAATAGAACTTTTATATTTGTAATAAGTCAATCGACTATTATTTTTTTTTTATTTTGCCAAATTTTCTATTTGCAATCTGTGTAATACAATAAGCAAATGTGTGATTCGATTGTGCGTGACGTGTAATAACATGGAAGTTGTGATCCAGTGATCATAACTTAATTAATTTATTTCTTTAACACATATATATGTACAGGAATAAATTGGAATATTAACCTAAGATTTAAATGGTAGATCTAGAACTTTGCGCCGTTTAAGTCTGTGCATATCTTCACTATTGTCTAATAGATTTATAACTAACAGATTCGGGTGTGTATCTAGCCGGGCGAGGTATTTAACACTACACTGTTTTACTTCTTCTTTAACCGTGTTAATTTTTAGGTCTGAACGTATTTCACTATTAGGAATATACCACGGAGCATCACATAGAGCACGTAGCACTTTTGATTGAAATCTTTCGAGTATGTCTATATTAGAATTTGACGCAGTACCCCAAAGTTGTATTCCGTACAGCCACACTGGTTTAAAACAAACTTTGTAAACTAGTAATTTATTTTCAAGATTTAGTGGAGATTTCCGTCCTAGTAACCAGTAATGCTGTCTGAATTTATGGCCTAGTTGTTTCCTCCATGTTAATCCCCTATCTAGGTGCATACCCAGGTATTTAATTGAATCTGTCTGTGCCAATATTTGTCCACTGAGTGTGACTGGGGGCATGACTCCTCGACATTTTGTAAAATTTATGTGAGCAGATTTGTCTTGGTTAAATTTGAGACGCCATTTGTTAGCCCAATCCTGAAGCATATTGAGATATTCCTGAAGTAGATTTGCTGCTGATATTGGGTTCCTGTAAACTGTCAGGATAGCTTTATCATCAGCGAATGACATTATGTGTGTATATGTTGCTGTTGGAAGGTCAGCTGTATGAAGTAGATATAGTGTAGGTCCCAAGACGCTCCCTTGTGGCACTCCTGCTCGAATGGGGTGTAATTGTGTTACTTCTTGATCGTATCTGACTCTAAAGTACCTCTCTTCTAAGTGTGATTTTATGATTGTATATAACGCATGAGGCAATATTGTTTTAAGTTTAAAAATTAAAAATTATATTTAATGCCGTTTTAAGAGTGGGTCATTTTCCTGCACAGTGGAAAACAGCTGAAGTAATTCTTATATTTAAACCAGGAAAACAACCAAATTCAGTGGCATCATACAGACCAATCAGCCTGCTTCCCATTCTAAGCAAACTATTAGAAAAGTTATTACATAAACGGTTAATGGAAGTCATAACAGAAAACCAACTGATACCGGAGCACCAATTTGGCTTCAGAAAGCAGCATGGTACCGTTGAGCAGATACACAGAGTTGTTAATCTCATCGAACAAACCTTTGAACAAAAACTTTATTGTTCCGCTGCGTTTCTTGACGAAAGTCCGTCATTTGACAAAGTCTGGCATGATGAATCGACTATTATGGCTCATTCTTTGTGCACAACTTGATCCAGCCTCCAGGCAATTCTGTTCAGTTATCCAAAAAAATCCGAATGCTTTATGACGATCTCTTCGGCTGCCGAAATGACCTTGAACATTTTAAAAATAATAAATCTTTAAAACTGATAAAAAATTCAAACATGCAGCTGTCAGCTACATCTTGAAAAACTACCCAGAACTCACCACGTGGAGGTGGCTGCATCTTTAGTTCCAGCCTCAGTTAATATCTTAAGGTTTTCAGAGGGCTCTTTGGTGACAACATATGACCTTAGGACCCTATTGGCTGTGGTAAGCCACCGAGCTCTGTAGAGTAGTGGCTATCACATCTGTGTAGCATTCGGGAGGTCGCGAGTTCGATTCCCCTGGCCGTCTGCTCTGATTCAGGTTTTCAGGTGGTTTTCCTGAGTCAACAGAGTACCTTCTCTGAGGCGAATGCCGGGGCAGTACTTCACCTTTCCTGGCCTCTCTTCCATTCTCCACCCCTCCTTTCTCTCACCCATCCTATAATTCCCGTTCTTGGCTGAAGAGGGACGGAAGGTCCCTATAGCAGCCCGCCCCCAGTTGGGGGAATTGAAATAACCCTGAACCATTACCTTTTACCTGTGGTAAGCCATCTAGAGTGAGAAAATTTCCCAGGCGCTTTTAAAGCCAAATCGTCTTTTAAAATTCCAGTTAAGATTCGTTTCCAGCTAAGATTCGTTGACACATCTCATACATGTACAGCTGCGGAAATATAAAGCGGGACAAGCCCTGTAGGGATACATTCCATTATTTTGATAGTGTAAATTGGGAAACTGCAGTAAGCGTCACTCATGACATAAATGTTTTCAAAAATGTATCGCCACGCAAATGCAGAAACCAAGGCAAGAATCTTGCAGGGATTAGAAGACGGGTGGTCGTACAGAAGAATAGGGGAGCGGTTTAATGTCAGTAAAAGCACAGTAGAAAGAATAAGGCGAAAGTGGGTTAACGAAGGGAGCATCAAGAGGAAAGATGGCACGGGACGAAAGAAATGCACGACTGATGAACAAGACGCTGCATTATTAAACTTTTTAAGGAATAATCCATTTGAGACAGCAGTAAGTGCTTGTGAAAATGTTGGTTTTCCAGCTACTGTCAGGACAGGAAGAAACAGGGTTAAAGTAAGTGAAATTTCGAACCACGCGGCTGCTCAAAAACCATTTCTGTTAGAAGAAAATAAGAGAGAACGACTGGAATATGCCAATGAATTTGTAAACAAGGATGTGCGCTTTTGGGAAAACGTGATTTTTTCTGATGAAAAAGTCTTTCAATCGTTTCACAACGGGCGTATTGGCGTTTACAGACCTCGTAATTGTCGGTTTCACGAACGGTATGTTCAGAATATCCAGAATAGTGGGCGATTTTCTGCAAATATGTGGGGATGGATTAGCTATTAAGGAGTTGGGGTTTGCTGGCACATTAACGAAAGGTTAACCGGAGCAGTATATTTAAACATTCTTGAAAATGTAATGCTGCCGTCAGTTCAAACTCTACATCCTAATGATTTTTTCTTTCAACAAGATAATTCGCCGATACACAGTTGTCGTATAGTCCGAGAATGGTTCGATAACCAAAATTTTAACATATTACCATGGGCATCGAGAAGTCCAGATCTGAATCCCATGGATAATATTTGGGCTTTACTAGTTAAGAAATTATATCGGCACAATTTTCGCCCGAGAAATAGAGACGAATTGGTTAACGCAATACAAGAAGAGTGGGATAACGTAGATAATGAATTTATTCATAAACTTATTGAATCCAACCTAGACGTTTAGATGCAGTAAGAAATGCCAACGGTCATATGACAAAATATTAATATTACTTTTTAAATTTGTTGTTTTACGGTGTTATAGTTAGAATTTATTGTTTTATTAACGTTTCTTATTATTTTAATTTAGGAAATATCCAGTTGCTTTGTATTTTTATTGAATGTATTTACAATGTACACTGTTGCTACGAGTACAATGTGTTTTTGAGTGAAATTTTAGACTTGTTTAATATTTCTTAGTAGGCGCAAAAGCCCGCTTACAATAGACATAATTAAGTGTCCCGCTTTATGATTCCGCAACTGTACCTAGCATCTGTACTTAAGGTTTCTGGATCAACTAAAGGTAAAAAGATCTCAATTTTCTCAAACTGTACCACAGGTAAGTTTTAGCACGATTGAAGTGTCTTGCCAATGCCTCCCGAAAACCCTTTTGGCCCAGCAGTTTTTCCGTCTAACTAGGCTAGTTCATTAATAGTGGCGTAGCGGCAATTCGTTAGTGTGTAATAAACAAATCTCCAGATTTTTTTCACTTACTTAAGAGTACAGTAAGCTCCCATTAAGCATACACGGTGCTTAAATTTCAAGAAATCGAAAATTTGCTAAATTATTAAAAGTGTTAATTTTCGAAATTTTAAAGCGGTTTCGGCAGCCGAAGATATCGGTTTTGGACGTCCAGATTTCTTTCACTTACTTAAAAGTACAATAAGCTCCCATTAAGCATACAGGGTGCTTACATTTCAAGAAATCGAAAAATCGCTAAATTAAAATGATATTGTTAATTATCGAAATTTTAAGGCGGTTTTGGCAGCCGAAGGTAACGTTTTTGGTCGTTCAGATTTTTTTACTTAATTAATTAAGAGTAGAATATGTACCTATTAAGCATACAGGGTGGTAAACTTAAAAAAAATCGAATATTCGCTCCACCCTAATGTACAACTGTGACAGAACTTGTAGTAGTCATATGAGCTGGCGTTGTAACAAACGTAAATCATTTAAGGTAAGACATTAATACTAATAATTAACAGATTTGTGTTTGTTGCATTTTATACCATGATGTTTGTCTGTTACAGTGTAGAGAGACACCTATTTCATCTTTAGAGAACGACAACCCAGTTGCTAAGAATCCACAGAATCATCCAGCCGACGAGGAATCTATCTGCGCTGATAAAAGTGTTCAGGTGATGAAGAAACGAAGCCTTCACAAATATTCGCCGAAGAACTACGTAAGCTGGCGAGGATTCGGTTGGGAGTAGGATACCACTAGAAGAACACGTGAAACGCACTCTTTGTAATCATAAGGCAATCGGGAATCCCAAAAACCCTGTTTCGCAGCAGGAGTTATCAATTGAAGGTAATAATAGTAAATGTGGTATCTGCTAGCTGCTTCAAGAAAGACTTAACTTATGTAATGTACATGATTTACAGCGAATTGGATTTTAATAGAGGGGCCCGAACAAGAACGGTTCCTGCTTATAGATAACAGAACATTTGAAGCGGCCGAAGATGAGGGCAGAATCATTATTTTCTCAATGGACAGACTTTTGGAACCACTTGCCTGTGCTTCAGCGCGGTATGTGGAAGGGAATTTCCCTCTCACACCACCACTATTTAAGCAACTTTACGTAGTTCGCGTGAAGAATTCAGACATTTTTCTAACAGCAGCATACATCGTTCTCCAGAGGAAAACAGGGCGAACGTATGCAACAATGTTTCGCTACATAGTGCAAGAATGCGAACAGAGAAATTTATACCCGGATCCCCAATTTATTTACGTAGACTTTGAGAAAGCTGCGATAAATGCCGCAAAGTCGGTGTTGGGGGAGGATATTTCTGTAAGAGGTTGCTTTTAACACCTCAGTCAGAGCACATACAGAAAAGTGCAACAGCTGGGTATGCAGAATCAATACCTTCAAAATCAGGACTTCAGTATATTTGTAAGAATGATAGATGTACTACCCTTTCTGCCGCTTGATAAGGTCACCGAAGGAATGGATTTCCTTAGGAATCATCCTGGTGGAGACTTATATGCAGAACTCCTAGATTATTTCGATCACACATATGTTACTGGCACATACAGAAGAGTAGGTAACCAAGAGGAAGGTGCCCATTTTCGAAGAATGCCGCCCCCATTCCCACCAGAGACATGGAACGTCCACGATGCGGTTATGGCAAGGGAGAATAAGATCAACAACAGCACTGAAGGTTTGTTTTTTTACACATTAATTGATATTATTTTAAAAAGTATTAGTAAATTGAACAATTTTTGTTTCAGGATGGAACAACCGGTTCAGTCATCTCGTAGCAATGAAGCATCCATCTATTTGGGTGCTAATCACCAATATGCAGCAAGAATTGGCTGTTGATTATACAAAGCTTCAACAGTTCAACATTGGACCGGTTCCACGTCCAAGGATTCGTCCAGCGTACTCTAGAGTGCAAGAAACATTACGAACCTGCATAGAATTCCAAGACAATGTTAGGGATATTGAGCAGTTTTTAAGGGGTGTGAGCCACCATATTAGAATGCGCCCAAACTGATTTTGTTTGAATTATACCTACAATAACTACGCATTTCTAAATATAATCTGTAGTGTAAGTTGCCTTTTTTATGAACAAAACATTATGTATGAAATCGTCATTATGTTATTATTTAACTTTTCCACGGCCGTGGGTGTTCACACGTAACTTTTTCCTGCGGATTTATTTCCCACGACACTTTTTCCGGCGGAACTTTTTCTGGGATTCCACTCAAGCACCTAAGTGCAATTTTGGTCTTGCGCCACCACTTTTTACGCAATTACACGTAATACGTGTACGAGTCAATGGCATTTTTATCACGGCCGCTTAATGCCTTCTTCAAAGAAAAACGCAAGGAACATATGAGGAAATGCTGAGATGCTTTATGACAAAGTGCGTCGAGCAGTATCTGTACCCAGACTCTCTTGTTGTGCATGTAGATTTTGAGCGAGCTGTCATGAAGGCTATCAAAGCGGTCATCGGGAAACATCACAGGTTGTTTCCACCACTTAACCCAAAGCAAACACAGGAAAAACCAACAGTTGGGACTTCAAGTTCTATACATAGAAAACGAGAACGTGAATTTGTTTTGCGGCATGTTGGATGGTTTGGCCTTCCTCCCTATTGCCGAAGTCCCGAATGGCATGAGTTTACTGAAAACGCTAATACCACCACAATTAGATGATTTAGTTAATTACTTTGACTCCACGTACGTGTCAGTTGCATTTTTCGAGTTGGGGGCAATGCAGTAGAGGACATGCTGGACTACGAAATATTTCACCTATGTTTCCGCCAACGCTATGAAAGCTGCGAGAGGCCACCATAAACGTTCAAGACCGGACCAAACAGAAGGTTAGAACCATAGATTCTCGAATCTCGTAGGACATAAACATCCAGTTATTTGGAAACTCATTGAAAAATGCGACAAGAAGTTGCAACAGATGAAACCAAACTGTTACAACACCAAAATGAAGTGCATTCAAAGAAAAAAAAGGAAAGAGTTCGAAAAAAAGAAACAACGTTTAAAAGACTTGTGTATTCAACATGAAAATGGTGAACACAATAATGAAACTTTTTTACGAGCCTGAAACAATTTTTTGGCTCCGCTTAATTGTTTCGCCAGTTACCAATTTATTTCCGGGCCAGCCCGTATATTCCCACTTGAATTATTATTCGCTGTATTTCAAACGATATCAAACCTTGTCCGCGCAAAAGTGCTGGTTTTGGTTTTTCCGAAATTCACTTGTTATCGCTTTGCGCCAGCGAGCCGCTATTCCGTTGTTTTGCGGGCATTCTATTTCTGCATTCGCTTGAAGTAACTTGCTTCTACGAAGGCATTCCCGCTTGCTACTGCACCAATTATTAAATAACTTCGTTTGTGGGCTGACTGAAATCAGGTATGTCTACGCTACTTGTTGATATTCATTTTAGTAATTTCCCGTTTTTTATTCGCTCTTTGACGATATTCTTCAACGTCACTTTTAAACGCCGTTTTTAAGCGACTTCTTATATTGGATTGACGCCACGTTAGATGTCCTAATCGGCATCATAATTAATAATTTGGACCCGCAACTCCTTTCTGGAATGTCACCTTGAGCTTGCCAAGTGGTACAAGGAGCGTCTATTCCATTATCAAATTCGGCCACGAGTTTGAGATTGCTGTCGGCTTACGTTAAGCTAATCCTGGACAATTCAGTGCCTGCCGGCAACGTTTTTTTCCACCACCCAGGTTAGTCTTGTTTCAACTTTTGTTGATAACTACGTCCGCCTATGAATTGTTGGCTGAATAGATTGTGACGAAGCTTCAGATTTACAATTTACAAATCTAAACTACGCTTTACAAATTTAAAACGTATTGTATTAATGGTCCATAAATCTATGCTTTACAAATTTAAAACATAATGTATTAATCGTTCCCAAATTTACAATTCACAAGTTTAAAGTTTTGCTAAATGAATACATATTAAGAATTTTGTAAAAAGTGCCCTCGCGCCATTTTACTATCATTACCGAGATAACGGTTAAAACATATGACAGTGGTAAGCTTACTCCTTCATTGAATTGCAATCATATTCAATCCAAGATCCCAAAAGAGGTTCACATATTTTTTGTGCGTGCTGCATTTTCAGCATTAGTTATATACTGTATTTAAACTTTGTGATAAACAATTTACAGACCTAATTACAATGTTGCAAGCAACTATTATTTATTAACCAAATAAATCTAATTGTTGCTGTAATTTTATTTATTTCTCGATATCTGTGATTTCTGGCGCCCTGTGTTTTTATTATTATTGCAAGAGCTTGCAGTAGTACAGCTGATGATAGAAATCTGCGACCCAAGGCCACCGAATTTGAAGCTAAGGTAAGTAAGAACATTTCAGAGCTATCGTGGTGTATAAATGATAATGGGGTTGATCTGCGATTATACTACCATTGATTATTATTAGTGATCGATCGCAGGTTGGCTTCTTTATTGTTTCAAGCCATAGGACATATTATTAGATTTCAAGTGTATGAATAACTTAGAGTTAATTATAAAGTTTGTACTTTAGTTTTTTGTAACTATAATAAGCTTGTATTTTATTTAGTAGTTAATAACTATTAATAAACATAAATTCTTAATATTTAATTTTAATTTTATTTCCTAGCTACTTATTTTAACACAAAAGTGTCGGTTGAAAGATGTGGGCCGTTGGCCTCGTGTTTTACTATTAATTCATCACCCTGTAGGGGAAAATTTAAATTTAAATCTATGTTAACATTTTGATTTATAAATATTGTTCTTCCTCTCAAATTTAATACCTAATTTTTACACATGTTATAATGGTTGCCTGAGATGTTAATCGTCTTATTTAGTTTTATCCATGTCATGACATTTGTCCTTTGTACCATCCAAAGTTTATAACCTTCAAATTTTGAATTTGCCCATCAGGCCCAAAATGTTACTTGTTCTTTTCACATAGTGTTACTATGATTACCCTTTAGCCATTGGAAATGTTGCGTCTGAGGATGACAACTGTCGAAACTAGTCACGCACACATTCTGTAACTTCGTTTATCACCAAATTAAATTTGTGGGGAAGACTACAAGTTCTTCATTTTATTATTTACAAAAGTGTATTCAGGCGCTTGAATCATTCGATTTTTTTTTCGCAGCATTTTTCCGCCGGCACTTTTTCCCGCCGGCACTTTTTTCCTCGGCACTTTTTTCCTAGATTCAATTCATAGCAAGCTTGGAAATGCATGCATTTCTATTCTGCAGTGACCACGAAAATCGCGCGAAATTTAAAACCAGCACATGACCACAGTTTTAAACCTAAATTTCTCGTCTTTTTTGGTCAGTGGAAAAATCATATAAACGAAAACCAATTTTTGAATTGTCAGTGCACTTCAAAGATGCATATCCTGGCATTTACAAACCATTCGACTTCAACCTATTAGCTGACAATCTGTGAAGCTTCTCAGGCTAACCCCAAGGGCTTTGGTAAGAATTCATTGTCAGTGAGCACGAAAATTGCGGTTATTGAGATTACCTATATTTCCAAGCTTGCTACATTTTCGCATTTACGGACCTGGATTCGTCATGTAGGTATAGTCGAAGAGCTCAACGATCGACTGCTCCAATAATCTGTATTTAATCAGTACTCATGAGTATACTTAAAATTTGTCAATTTTCATAATTGCTATGTACTAGCTACTACCACCGAAAGTGTCTGTTTAAGTATTAGGTATAGCTTCAACTTGAAACACAAATATTTAAAGGTAGGCAATGAACTTATCTATAGAATACAGGAACAATTTGACGAAATGACGAATGATTATATTAACACGTTGGTGCAAAATGATTAATTCAGACTATTTTATGTTTTCATTTAAGGTGATCAAATAAATTTCAGCTCTACAGGTAGTTCCATATAATTTAAATGGAGCTACAGCACTCTAGAGCTGAAATAGGACAATAGCTTCTTCAGTAATATCTCTACAAATTCAAATGATCGCTATGCTCAACAAAGTATGGTTAGGAATTTATGACTCACGGAAGCTTGCAACTTGCTTCAGGGTGGCAAGCAACGGTCAATGTCAAGAAGGGAAAATTCCGTCAGAGAATCCATTGTTGTCTTAATAAAGAATGCCATTGGAAACAATTAAGTTTATAAACTGTCGATTGAGCGTTCTGTAATTTAAATAGTAAGTTAAGTAATGCCCAAAGTACGCCCAACGACGTAGAAACACTGATGAAAAGTAGAAATAATCAACATATAATTAATAATTATTTTTTGCACTACTAGTCTCAGAACGCACCGTTATTGGTGTATCCTTAGGTCGTGAAGTTGATTTTCTCCACCAAGGGAGAGAAAGTAAAATAAATTATTTTCACCGTGGTAACTAATAAATTGCTAAGTTACCAAATATGACTATTTTAATTTTGACGTTTTAAAGAGCTGTATTGTCAGGTTGACAGTTAAAATATTTTCGAAATTTGTTGGGAATTTAGGTATTAAGCCATTTGGTAGTGCAAAAAATAGTATATACACCACGGTAGCGAAGTCTTATAGCCTTCGCGCTTTAGATACTTCGCGCTGCGCGCTCAGTATCTAATATGCGCTCAGGTTATAATACTGCGCTTCGCTACCTTGATGTACAGTCGTGTGCAAATAAATCTGGGACAGTGTTTTTTTCACATGCAGATTCAGTTAAGAATTTGAAGAATATTTCCATGGATTTCCTCTTATCAGAGAGAGTTACGGGTTTCAGTACCTGTTAAAGTTTAATGTAACTCTTTCTGATAGCAGAAAATCCATGGAGATATTCTTCAATTCTTAACTGAATCTGCATGTGAAAAAAACACTGTCCCAGATTTATTTGCACACGACTGTACATATACAGTGTGGTCCATTAAGTGTGCAACAAATGGGACATTTTTTTATTAGTTGTAAAACCGAAATTTAAATACCGCCAAAAGTTAGTGCATGTTCGATAACCATATCAGATGCCCTTAGAATGGCTTCAAGTCAAACAATATACAGGGCAGTACAAAAAATATGTAATTCGTTCAAGAATAAAGTTACCTTATTTAAAAAAATATAGCAAAATTTTATGAGAAAAGTTGTTTAGAATCAAAAGTTATGCTCAAATACAAAGTCACGGCCTCCTATTCGAATTTTGATTCTTTTTTTGTAAAATTTTGTATTATCCCCGTATGATACATATTTCTATTATTCTGATTTTATTAAGAGTTTTTCATATGTAAATTATTATTAGTAAAGCATTTGCCTTGTTAAAGAGAATATTTGCGAAATTCTAAAGTTCTGTTAAATATCGTTGCAACAAACATGAAGTGGACGCTTACCTAAAAAAATATAAATCCAAGTAAATTTTACAAATACGCTTCAAGTTGCTAAAAGTTATTTAAAAGGGATGTGGTTGTGGCTACTTTAAATACATATAAATTCAAAATATTAAAAATATGTATCATACGGGGGGGGGGGGGGGGTAATACAAAATTTTCCAAAAAAGAATCCAAATTCGAATAGGAGGCCGTGACTTTGTATTTGAGCATAACTTTTAATTCTAAACAACTTTTCTCAATAAAATTTTGCTATATTTTTTTAAATAAGGGGACTTTGTTCTTGAACGAATTTCATATTTTTTGTCCTGCCCTGTATATTGGTTGACTTGAAGCCATTCTAAGGGCATCTGATATGGTTATCGAACATGCACTAACTTTTGGCGGTATTTAAATTTCGGTTTTACAACTAATAAAAAAAATTCCCATTTGTTGCACACTTAATGGACCACACTGTATATATATATATATATATATACTGTTATTTCATACTGTCCGGAAAATATGACTTTGCATCATTAATTTGAGTCCGGAAAGTGGAACATTACATCACAAGGCCGGAAAGTGACACTTTCTGGCCTCTTATCTTGTTTTACAAAAAATCTCAAGAGGACCCCCGGGGCTATGACCCTCTCCAACAGGGCCTCGGGGCTCCGCCCCTCTCCAAGGGGGCCCTCGTGGCTTCGCCCCTTTTCAAGGGGGCCCTCGGGGCTCCGACCCTCTCCAAGGGGCCCTCGACGCTCCGCCCCTCACAAAGAGGGCCTCGGGGCTGCGCTCCTCTCCAGGGGGCCCTTGGGGCTTCACCCCTCTCCAAGGGGCCTTCGCCCCTCCCCAAAGGACCCTCGGAACTCAGCCCCTCTCAAAAGGGGACCTCGGGGCTCTGTCCCTCTCCAAGAGGCCCTCGGGCTCCACCCCTCTCCAAGGGGGCCCTCGGGACTCCGCTACCGTAACCCGCATTCGCTCAACCAGGGACATCGCGTCTGCAATTTTCGTGACGGACACACACGTCTGGATCGTTCTCCTTTATTATATAGAGGATTAAAGTCATTAGGATAATATAAAACAGTATGAAATAAAACAGTGTACGATACACGGCAGTAAAATATTATTAAAATCCTCGTTTAGAAATTCAAGACTCGGCTCGTTCCTCGCCTCGTCCGTAAACATCTAAACTCGTACTTTAATCAGTCATATTCCGGCCTTGTAACGTAATTTACTATTTTAATAAGCTACTGGTTTGAAATAAAATCAATTAAACATTGTGAAAATGTACCTTTTAAAAGTATAATTGAGTAAAATTTTAAGTTCATCAGATAATAAATAAGAAATATGCAGGGGTATGACGTCTGACTATGACGCTATGCGCAGGTTATTACAGAGGCGTATATGCGCACGCGCGAGATCATTGTGCTAAATTTAAAGTTCGTTTAATTAGCGCGTGGAGGGACAAAGACTTTCACAAGTTTTCTAACAGTTCGTATTTGCATTCTGGTTACCGCCGTGGTGAGAAGTACGTTGCGTTGTTTAGTGAGGTGCGTGTTTTGATTTTCTGTTGCTACATTAAAAGTAAACAACATGACAAGAACAAACCACGGTTAAGTAAATAGAAAAGTAGCAGAAGCCGAACAAAACGAGCAAAGAAAGTTAACAGTCGTGGATATATCGATGCCTTCACCAATCTGATGACGAAAATGAAAGAGATCTTTCTACAGAGCAGAAGAAATTGACCTAGATAGTGCATGGGGGAGCAATGAAGAATTTGAGCAGTAAGTTCTAAAATGATATTACTATTTACGATGTAGTGACAACATATAAATTATTTTTATCACATTTCATTTGGTAATGTACTACATTTTTGTACATTCCAAATTGTTGTGTAAGATAGTATTTTACAACATGTCAATCATTACAGCATAGGAACGCCAATTCGTTTTATGTTTCGTAATAATGAAGTGTATTGGTGGCCGTGTCAGTCTATGTCAAATTCGAGGTTAACAGGTTGTGTTTTGCGTCAGTCTTGACGCAGACTAACGCAGAACCTAACCTGTTAACCTCGAATTTGACAGAGTTACAGTGCCACCAACAATAAACTTCAGTACTGCCAAACGTATAAAACTAATTACAGGCTACTCTAATTATAAACTGATTTTCTCTAATATCTCTTAATAAACGCCCCATAACTAGCAATTTTAGCAATCGCAATATCAATATTACACACTAGCGACTTTTTGATTACCATAACTTAACTAGTGAGTTTTAGTTTACATAATAATGTTTAATGCTATCTGTGTTCTGGTGTCACCTGGCAACCGAAAAGGTTGAAACAAAAAGGTAGTGTAATTAAAAAAAAAATGGTTTTGATGCTTCTTTTGAGTTTATTGAGAGGTATGAATAAAATATACTGTACAAGTAGTGCTGCAAGGTATTACCTACTCGAAAATATTAAATCACACGGCCTACGGCCTCGTGAAGCAAACTTTTTCTCTAGTGGGTAATAGGTATGGGCGCGTGACGTGAAAACAGTCGGGTCATGTCGGGTCCTGTCGTGAAGGTGACTAATATTTGAAAATCGGGACGTGAACGTGAGTGAAAATTTACAAGACGTGATTCGCGCTTCACGTTAATTTGACGTTAAATATTTAGTTATAAATAAAATGTTGCAGAGTGCCCCACCCACCCGCTGCCTTCCCGCCGCCCTCGGCGTTACGCTAACGTTAGCGTTATCTGATCACGTGATCGCCCGTAACGTGCATTTTAGTAAATGGCTGATTCTCGAGACGTTTACGCACGCGTTGTGGGCTTCCACAGACGTTATATTGCACGTTAACGTATCACTCTGTCGTTCTTTGGTGAAGTAAACAAGGTGAGTACATTAAACTTCATATTTTCGTAAGTATTTTCATTTTAGAGCACAAAAATGGGTTAATAGGCACCCTGTATTAATTATTAAAAGAATTCATGTAAGGTAGATCGGTATTTAAACTGCAAAATAAAAACAATAAATGTTTATTCAAAAACATATTTAAAAACAGGTAAATTGAGCACTATCAGAATAATTGTGACTAAATTGAATATACTACATTGCAGAATACCTTTTAAATATATAATGGGGGACTATATTCCTGCCATTGAAATTTTGGATATAGCAGATGGACTTGCAAATCAACCAACTCGACGATTTCATGTCCGAGATGATGCATTTGAACTGTCCGATGCTAAATTTATAAAATTATTTCGACTAAATAGACCTCTAACAGAGCAACTTATCACATCATTAGAAGGTATATCCTTCCCATGTATCAGCACTTGATGTGGAAACTACAGTAAGTTCAAAGAGACAATATAAAAAATCGTCCGGTAAGTACTTACTTATCTTTTTTTATAGGTGCTCACTGCTTTATTATTCTATGCACACGGAAGTTACCAGACGAGTGTAGGTAATGATATTAATATGGCTATCAGCCAAGCCTCTGTTTCAAGATCTGTTAATGGGATAACTGATGCCATTAACGACCACTTATTCCAGTAGTGAATACATTTTCCATCAACCCGAGAAAAAGTTGTTACTGCAAGACATAGGTAGTAATTATATAAATTATCTAGAGTCGATGTTATTCGTTAATAAGTGCAGATTTTTTAGGTTTTACATTATCGTAGAATTCCCAGGAGCAATTGGTGCATTAGATTACACTCATATGGCTATAGTGTCTCCCAGAAATAATGATATAATGTATTTAGAGCATACTTACGTTAACTGAAAAAACTATCATTCCATAAATGTTCAACTAGTAGGTATTGGTTTAACATTTCATTTTGAATGGTAACACCTCAAAATTGTTTAATAGAAAAATGCCTAATATGGCTTCATTTTGTTCTAGGTATGCGATGTCAATGAAAAATTATAAATGTAAATAGTAGGTTACCTGGATCAACTCATGATTCTTATATGTGGAGGCATTCTCAACTGCACGCAGAACAAAGAATTTATGATGCACACAATAATATCGGTTTTTTTTTCTTTTGGGTAAGTCTCCATATCGGACTGCAAATTCAAATAAATTGCCAAATCATTACAATTGTACTTATTTATGGTTTTGTAGCAAGACAGAAAATAGTCGATTTGTTATTTACTTAATTTGCAGCTACTTTTAAATTTTATAAAAACACTAGCTGGCCCGGCAAACGTTGTTCTGCCCAAAAATAATTTGTCTCTGAAACCCCGTTTAACCACTATAAAGTTTTAATTTGATATCATGCCCATCGTCTTGGACTTAAAAATGTATGCCATTTTCTAGCTGTAACCCGCGAATTCGTACGCGCGAGGTTCGTTATTTGTGTATTAAATAATGACGAATTATTTTCTGTCATCCCATCCCATCCCCGTCCCCGTCCCGTACCGTCCCGAACCTTCTCGTCTCCTCCCCGACCATCCCATTCCATACCTTCCCGTCCCATCTCTTCCCGTCCCGTCCCATTAAATTCAGTCCCGTAATAACTACACCCATATCGATTTTTAGGCTTATTTACCCCATTTCGCCCTGTAAGGGGTAGCGAACCCGACAGACGTTGTCCTGCCCGAACATTGATTTGACTGCTATTAGCGGGTTCAGCAAACGTTTTTCCGATATTCGAATTTTCGATTTCTTTCATTTTAACAACATGCTAACAGCTACAACTATTTTCATTATCCGTAGCACGCTGGTCATCATTGCGGTTCGCACGTAATGTAGATACCCGCGCAGCTGACTGTCTTCGACGACCTATGTTAACTCGTCGTGCCTTTGGCATTGTAACGGACACTAAAACGACACGGACTGGTTTTCACAATCACTTGTGCACAAACCAAATTTAAATGTCTGACTGACTGACTACGACGACTTATGTAAAGCATTTGGAATTACATAAATTGTTATTAGTGTCTTATCTCTTCCGCCTTCGGTTACCTGATGCGGATTATGACATTATGGGGAAACCCTTCAAACCATTAAGCACATGTGTGACTGCAAATAGAAACAACACACTTTCGATATTTTCAAATTTTCCGGCTTTCCCTTTGGATTTTCTTAATTTCCGTAAGAACCTTCTACACAGTATTAGAAAACTTACAAAAAAAAGATGAATACAATCGGTAAAGTCGTTCTCAAGTTATGGCGTGACCAAGCGAAATAGAGATTCATTTTTATATATATAGATTTATTTATTGCAGATGATTCTGGTTATGGGTTAACACCTTGGGTAATGACACCTATATTAAACGCTGCCCCTGGAACTAGAGAAGAAGCTTATACAACCGCACATCGAAGAGCTCGTTGTGTTATACAAAGGTGCAATGGAATTTTAAAAAACAAATTTAGATGTTTGTTAAAACATCGAATTTTACATTGTAAACCAAATGTTGCTTCCAAAATTGTGAATGCTTGTGCAGTGTTACATAACATGTGCATAGAAAATAACATTACACATGTAAATGACGACGATTTGCCTCCAAACGTTGACTTGGGTTTATACAATTATTATGCTCCAGCAAACCGATTCCAACCTCACCGATCCGACGGACTTCTTCAAGCAGGCGGGTTAATACAAAGAAATATAGTACAAACGCAATTTTAAAAATGAACATGTTTAATTAAAAATACATACATATTATTTTAAATTGAAAAAATTTATAAATTATTTAATTAAACAACTTGTTGCTCTACTATAGGGTTTATTTGAAATTGGCATTAAAGTACCTTGAAATGGCCATTAAAATACGAGAAATCGGCATTAAAGTAATCCATTGTTTTACGAATTTTTGGTAGGTGGCGAGGCGACAGATAAACATCAACCGACGTTAACATAACCTACAAATGTTGGTTAAAATGTTGTAATTTCACGATTTATCGATTTCAAATAAAACATAATGTACTCCTCCGCACTGAAGTTCCTTTTCATCCCTCATTCGTGATAAAAAGTTTAACTTCAGTGCCTTGGTATACAATAACGCACAGGTCACCAAGTTTGTAAAAGAGTTTGTTGTCTGTCTCACTTACGCTGTGACCTCCCCACTTACACGCGCCAGCAATATAGTACTATTAAATATAGGTCTTCAGTCACCTTTGGAGCCCTCTTTTTCTTCTCACAAATCCCGCTCATTTTCCACCACAAAAACAAAAAGAGGTTAAGATAACAAGAAATACCACGTGCTTGCTGCTGCTGCTCTTGCTCGTGACAGAGATTGAGAGATGTTAACACACTGGCACTGAACGAAAAATGAACTGCGCATGCGGTGTATACTAGGTATTAGGCATGCAATATTTTAAGCGTTCATAACGTCCCGCATAACGTTAAGTGTTCGAAAATGCGCTTTTTCGGCACCTGACCTAAAAATGTGGGTGATAAAATAACACATCGCTAAATCGTAACGTACCGTGCAGTTCGAGAATCGACCTCCTGTAGCGCATTCGCTTGCAATATCCCAAAAAACGCTGGAATCTTATACGCAGCCGCCTGCTCTTCGAATTCGATCACCGATAATATTTTTTTAGTTGAAAATTTATGTACTTTATTAGAAACCTGAAGATATTTTTACCCACAGCTAATTTGATTTTTAAAATTATTTAGTGTCACAATTTCCACTTACGAGGGAAGTTCTGGGTAAAGCCCTTTACAGATTTTTATTGGTTTTAAAATTGAACATTCTGTTCTATCTGAATTTGAGTTTTGAAGTAAAAGCTGCGGGTCACATCGTCAGTGGCGGGTCACGCCGTGAACGTGAGTGATCGTGAGCGTGCGTGACGTGAGTGAGTACCCACTCACGCGCCCATCTCTAGTGGGTAATCCACATAACGTACTTGTATAGTAAATAACTATGATCTCTCAGTACTTTGATTCACTTCCAATTAATTTGTCACTTTGACCTTTCACAGCTGACAATACACATTTTTTTTGTTTTTACTGAGACTAAAATTACCCTCTCCACCCTATGGGGGTTGTGGTTAAACTTTTTCTACATTCCACACCTGTACAATAAATAACTGCTATTATAGAATTATGGCAAAAAAATTATTAATTGAAAAATAGCCACAAGAAAAATCTAAAATTACTGGTAACAGAATCGTGGAAATTGGATATTTATTGCAAAAAATCATTCGTCGTGCTGAAGATCATGCGAAAACTTGTACCTCTGGAAGATTAATAGTTGATAAGGAAAATCGAAGTGGTTTAGTGAGTACCATAGTATAGAAGTGCAACATGTATGAAAAACCATGACATGTGCAACGGAGAGCCCGCAAAAGCCTAAATCTACTGCTAACACAGCAGCAGTGTGGAGTAGTTTTGTCAAACGAAGCACTTTCAAACATACTGAAGAATTTTTAAGTTCATTAGATACACCACCACTTTCGAATACTATGTTTTACACAATTCAAGATGACTTAAGCAAGGTAAACTGTTATCGTGGAACTAAAATCTATAATGCAGCATCTGGAGTTGTAAGTTTACTACAGATTGAAATTTTAATATACTTTATTTTACCCAATGATTAATATTTCAGTGAGTTATAATAGGCTGAGCAACAAAAAAGTTTTTATACTTAGGCGTTAGCAACAAATTTTGCACGATATGTGCTCATCCCAAAACAAAGGAATGAAATCCAAATCTCACAACTGTTTCAAGAACTAGGCTGGATCTTCTTCTGGAATGGAGGCTGATATTATTGTCAAAGGATTTTGTAGCAGTATAGAGATGCATGGATTCAAGTCTAAAAAATGCATAGCAGATGTTAATTCCAGTCTTTATGTACATATACAACAAAAGGTTCCCATGGAAAAGAAGTAATTGACCTGTTTCCATCTTGATAATATTTCTACAGCTTATATTTTTTAGGTTATTAAAGTTGAATGTACCCACAATATTATAAAAAAAATATGGTAAAACGACTCTATGGTATAAAAAATGACAAGAGAAATGTATCTCTTGCTGCAAGGAAATTGTTATCATATAAAACAATAATAGAGCTACAAAAGTTTGCACAAAAAGCCAAGTTATATTACAGGCAGTTCCACGTAATAGCAGTGTTAGTGAACCTGGCGGCTTATGTGACTTTGTTGTGTCAGCGGAATCCACGCGCTCGCCTGAGTTATGACATCTTGCACTTTTTATGTTATCAGCGGCAGTCTGTAGTTAGAACTCGTAATAGTAACATGTACTTTGCGTAATTTTTGTATTCTTGTCAAAATAAAGTTGTTTTTAAAAAGGACCTTACGGCAATACGTAATTTAAGTGGCGCAGTCGGTAGGATGGTCAAACGGTGTTAATGAACATAATATCGATTCGTATCAACGATTTATTGACCATAAATTAAAAAATCCGGAACTTGTGATTTTTTTCGGAGTTTCCAACTTTCCGCATCCAGTTAAGTGAAAGGGAGAGTAGCTTAACGAGAAGACTTCGAAGGCACATCGAAGGAGGCTCTGTGTTCAACCAGGACGCATGGACAGGATAGTGATTTTGCTGTAAGTACCTATGTCATATAGAGGGCCTTGTAAACAATTTAATTCAGATAGTTCTGACGAAGATACAAATTCTGATTCAGACTCGCATTCTAAAATTTTACCACCAACAATTTTTAACAGTACTCATTCAAACGCAAGTAATTTAAATACGTCAAAAATGACGGAACCACCTGTACTAAAACAGGAATACTTGGGAATGATCCCAGAATTTCATGGAGAAACGGAACTACTCCCTAGGTTTATTGAAATATGCCAAAAATTAGTTACCAAATTTTATAATAAGGATAACGCTGAGGACTTTCAGAATGAATATCTGATGTCTAGCATCTTAGCTAAAATCAAAGGAGACGCTGCAATTAATATCTCGTCTTGTGTAATTATAAATTGGTTAGATTTAAAAACTGCATTGTTGAATACTTATGCTGATAAACGTGATATTTACACTTTAAATATTGAACTCACAAATTTAAAACAGGAAAACGAAAGCGCATTTGAGTTTTATAATAGGGTTCAACAAGTATTAAATTTAACTGTTGCTAACATAACAACTCAGATGGTAAAAGCAGAAGCCATTATATTAACACAATATTCTCGCAACTTAGCTCTAAGAGTGTTACTACTAGGTTTAAAAGATCCAATTGGTTCTTTAATGCGTACTAAAAATCCTGCAGATTTAAATGCTGCATTGCGTATGTTAACCAACGATTTTCAATTAACGACTAGCCAGCAAAAACCAGCTCAGTCGTCCAAGTTTAAATTTTCACAAAAATTAAATCCTCAGAATAAACCACCTTTTCAAAATAGACCAAGAATGACATTTCCCTTGCAATTAACAAATTATCCTCATAATTCGCAACCTGCGTTTAAACAAAATTATTTTTATAGCAATGCACAGGAACATTCTTCGAATAATAATGCACGTCCACAAAGTAGTAGAAATCAAGTTGATGTTTTTAGGCCCAATCAAACTAAAAACTTTCCAAAACCAACTCCCATGAGTATTTCTACAAGGAATGCCTGGAAACCTCAGAATCCACAATTTTCAGGCCAAAATTATCGCCAAAACCAGTTCAAACCCAACAATCAAAATTATATAGTTGAAGAACTGCACAATATCGACGATATTCAACCCTCAGTTGAAATGCCCGATGAACATGACGATAATGAAGCCGAAAATCAGTTTTTTCGGGAAGAAGCCTCGGAACATCTAGAATCCCAAGATTTCAATTGAATTCATACAATGACAGTGCATTACCCTATATTTTATTTCCAGAACATAAATTAAAAATTTTAATAGATACTGGAAGCACTAAATCTTTTGTTAATCCTAAAATCGCTCAAAAATGTTTTAAAAATTCAATTATAAATGGCCCTTTTCAAATATCAACAGCACACGGTACATCAGTAGAAAATTTTAGTACTCGTGTCCCCTGTTCAAAAATATTTAAAGCCAACGTAGCTCCATTAAAATTTTATTTATTCAATTTTCATAAGCATTTTGATTGTTTGCTTGGAATGGATAATTTAAAATTACTTAAAGCAACAGTAGATTTAGATAAAGACTTGTTAATAACACCCAATGCACAAATAAAAATAAATTATTATAACTCGCCAATGGTAGTACAACCTAATTCTGAACAAATAATTAAAATTGATGTTCAAAATATTAAAGAAGGTGACGTAATCGTACCTTATACAAAACTAGCAGAATTAGAAATACCACAGTGCCTTACTAAAGTGCACAATTATCAAGCAATTTGTTCCATTCGGAATCAATCAGATTCTATTAAAAATGTAGGTTCCCTAAAACCATTAAAAGTAGAAAAATTCGATGAATACGAATCTCTTGGTAAAAGGAGTCCTAATTTTAATAATTTGAATTTCGAAAAATACAAATTCGACATTTCAATGGTTCGAACTGAACATATGAATTCAGAAGAACGTCAAACTATTTTAAAGCTAATTAAAGAATATTCCGATATATTTCATGTTGAAGGTAACCAGTTAACTTTTACAAGTGAAGTTAAACATTCAATAAAAACTGTAGATGAAATACCAGTCTACACTAAATCGTACAGATATCCTGAAATTCATAGGAAAGAAGTACAAAGGCAAATTGCAAGTATGTTAGAGCAAAATATAATTAGGCCTTCGCATTCCCCTTGGTCATCCCCAATATGGATAGTCCCCAAGAAACTTGATGCATCTGGCAAACAAAAATGGCGAATTGTGATAGATTATAGGAAATTAAATGAAAAAGCTATAGGTGATAGGTATCCCTTGCCAAATATCAACGATTTGCTAGATAAATTAGGCCGTTGTCATTATTTTACCACCATTGACCTCGCATCAGGGTTTCACCAAATTGAAATGGCTGAAGAGGACATTCAAAAAACTGCTTTTAGCACAGAAAATGGAAAATTCGAATTTTTACGCTTACCCTTCGGGCTTAAAAATTCGCCGTTCTGCTTCCAAAGGGTTATGGACAATATATTAAGGGGTATACAAAATGAAAAATGCCTCGTGTATCTCGACGACATTATAGTTTTTAGTACTAGCTTACAAGAACATGTCGATCGCTTAAAGGAAGTATTTGATAGGCTAAGGCAATCAAATTTTAAAATTCAACTAGATAAGTCAGAATTTCTAAGAAAAGAAGTTGCTTATTTAGGTCATATTGTAACAGAAAATGGTGTAAAACCTAACCCGGAAAAAATTAAAGCAATTCAATGCTTTCCATTGCCAAAAACTTCCAAACAAATAAAAGGCTTCCTTGGTCTTTTAGGTTATTATAGAAAGTTCATAAAAGATTTTGCAAAAATCACAAAACCTTTAACTAAGTGCTTAAAGAAGGATTCTGTAATAAATCCTAAAGATCCCGAATATATTAAATGTTTTGAGTTATGTAAAAATTTACTAATTAACGAACCAATCCTTCAGTATCCAAATTTTTCTGAACCATTTATTTTAACGACCGACGCAAGTAACTTTGCGCTGGGCGCCGTTCTTTCTCAAGGTAAAATCGGTTCCGATCTACCAATAGCTTATGCAAGCAGAACTCTTAATTCTTCAGAAATAAATTACTCCACAATCGAAAAAGAGCTCTTAGCTATCGTATGGGCTGTAAAATATTTTAGGCCGTATCTCTTTGGCAGAAGATTTAAAATTGTAACCGACCACAAACCCCTTCAGTGGCTATTTTCACTTAAGGAGCCAAATTCAAAGCTAGTGAGATGGCGTCTCAAACTAGAGGAATTTGACTACGAAATTATTTATAAAAAAGGTTGTTTAAATAAAAATGCAGATGCTTTGTCGCGTGTAGAACTTAATATGAACGAAGCCACAAAAGAACCTCTAATATTTGAATATATGGAAACATTTAACGAACAACTTAAACCAAATCCAAATCAAACTGATAATGAGTCAATTATTGTCGAAACGGGTGATGTAGATAACTTAGCTAACGCCGTCGAAGACAGTAACGAAACGGTTCATTCAAATATCGAAGACCCTATAGCAGGGATTCCTATTGTTGACTGTCCTGTAAATTTTGGGAAAAATCAAATAATTATATCAGAAGTAAACTTTGCACCAGCAGAAATTTCTAAAATTAAATTATATGAAACCAAGCAAAGAATATTGTTCATATCAACTACAATCAAATTATAAAGCATCCTGTGAAGAGGACATCCTATTGAATGGAAATTCAAGCAAGTGTCTCTTTACAAAAATTGAAATCTTAGAAAATCACATCGAAATCATCCCCGAAATTAACCAATATCTGTCAGTCTTTCCGAAAGAAGAAAAGCTCCAAATTCAATGCCAGAAGGACATCGAAACAAAATTGCTGTCAGGAATCTATTTAATAAAAGAAAATCCGCATTGCAACTTGTTTTTCCGAGGCCGAGAACTACGTTTTCAAGAAGCCACTTACGGAAGACCGTTGGTAATGGACATGCCACATTTTAAATTGGAGAATAGCATTCTACCGGAATTTAAAATTAAATTGAATAATTTACATCTCCAGGAATTACCAATAAATCCAATAATTCCGATTAGGGACACTTATCGGGAAACATATCATATCCCCAGTGGCTGGACGATTATTCTGTATGTAATATTAATTATCGTCGTAATCCACATTTTAATCAAGAAATGGAAAAACATCCGAAGAAAAGGAATCTCATCAAAAAATCAAGAATTGGAAGCCCAACCTTCAAAAACAACAGTGAAACTTCCGGAGGAAGCTTCGTTCTAGGGATGGAGGAGTTATATTACAGGCAGTTCCACGTAATAGCAGTGTTAGTGAACCTGGCGGCTTATGTGACTTTGTTATGTCAGCGGAATCCACGCGCTCGCCTGAGTTATGACATCTTGCACTTTTTATGTTATCAGCGGCAGTCTGTAGTTAGAACTCGTAACAGTAACATGTATTAGCGTAATATTTGTAATCTTTGTCAAAATAAAGTTGTTTTTAAAAAGGACCTTACGGCAATACGTAATTTAAGTGCCATATACGATAATGCGCATGGAGATATTACCACACTTCAAAGGGATTTAGAAAATGACCCGTAACTTGTTTTTCAGCATCATGTTAAATGTGCTGATTATTACTGTGCAACGAGTGATAGCACAGCTAACAGCCGATTAGATAATGTCAGATCATCGGGACTGTGTAAATTAATTCAAGGTATTTGTTTAAAGAAAAATGTAAGAGCTATATGGTAATACTTTTTATATTGTAGGTGCAAGTTTAGTAATAAGAAAACGGCCTCTTTTAATCGACAACGAGACTAATAACAGGGCTGAAGCCTTTATGAGTTTACTGGCTCGATTTAATATGGGAAAACGATTAAACTTAATAGAGATCGTCTTTCCAAAGTAGGTGACATCTTGCTGCTTTAAGATATAATGAGGGTAAGTTTATATTGTAAATAATAAGATTATAGGTAAGTGTTGCGTATGTTTGTAGGGTTTTTGTGGCACACTAGTCCTTGGAAAAGAGCATGCCTAAAAAGTTCAGGCAAATACTTTAAAAAGTTTATGGATTCGCAAACAAAGTATAAGAGAAAGTTGCAATTTAATGCAAACTCCCAGAAAAGGCCAAACCATTAACAATTAAAACTAAGTTGAATACGGATTATGGCCCATTAGCTCTAGAGCAGGGATGAGCAACTCGCGGCCAGCCAAACTTTCTCGTGCGGCCCTTCAAAGATTTTACATTTTGCCTTTTAAAACTTTTTATAGTGTCTCGCAGCCTCATTGTACCCTAGGCGTGTTAACTTAATTTTTGGAAATGATGCCGACATAATAGATAGGCACTAATACCATCATTTCCATAAATTAACTCCTTTAGAAACCCGAAAATGCGCCCAGCATTTACAAAAATTAATAACGGAATTTGAATCGCGATTTAAAATATTTAGATCAGAAGAAACCGTTCTTGGTTTTAACATATTTTCTTCACCATTTAATATAGAAGTGGAAACAGTTCCGGATGAGTTACAAATGGAATTAATAGATTTACAAAACGACACGGATTTGAGAAATAACTTTCAAAATGTCGACATACAGAAATTCTATCAAAATTACATGAATTTATAAAACTTCCCATAATTAGGCGCACATGCAAAGCAAATAATGACACTTTTTGGAAGCACCTATGTTTGCGAACAATTATTTTCCGCAATAAAAATAATTAAAAGCCATCACCGATCGAGATTAAATGATATACGGTTGGAAGGCTGAGAGCGAGTTGCTGTGTCGTCTATATCTGCAAATATGTATATGTTACCGGAAATGTATGTAATCCGTCATTATATAGAATTCCTAGGAAATGTATATAATGCCTAAAACCGTCAGGAAATGTGTGAAATAAATTTTATTATACACATTTCCTAGGAATTTTATACATTTCCTAACCTGGAATCGGAAATGTGTTAAATTAGGGATGTCATGTCGGTAGGTTAGGTTAGGTTAGGTTAGGTTAGGTTAGGCTACTAGCACTAACAAATCGTCACACTGCTAAGAAAAAGCTCAGTTCATCTGTGTTTTATTTTTCATTCATTCTCAAATTCTACAGTATAATGTTGATTTTCATACATTTCCTAGTACCATTTAGGAATTGCATACAATGCCTAGGAAATGCATACATTTCCTAGGAAATGTATGTATTAAAGAATCTTTGTTTAATTATTTTACACATTTCCTAAATTGGCTCGGCATTATATACATTTCCTAGGAATTGTATACAATTCCTAGGTTTCATACATTTCCTGTAACATATAGACCAATTGACGGTACGCGACATTTGGGCGCCGCCGTTTGGGCACTGTCGTTTGAGCGCCGCTCTTTGGCCGCCGCCGTTTGGGCGCCATACTTTTGACCGGCGGACGTTTGGGCACCAGTAGTATACATTTTTAAATAGTTTGAAACTTCTAATAATTTGCTTAATTATTTTTAATAATTCCACATAATGTCTTCTTGTAATTGTCATTAGTATAAACCATTTTACCACATGAACTAATAGATAACGATTATGAGACCATTAAGCAGTAAATTGACGTTATTAAGCTGGTAAACTAAATTCTTCTAATTTACCTAATCTTAATTGCCTTAAGTCTTTCTGATGTACCTCTATTAGTACCTACAGGTGATTAGTTCCGTGTCTCTGGATCTATTTAAACTCACCCCCGAACAATATTTCTTCAGTTGTTATTTGCGAATAGTCATTTTAGTTGTTCGTTAGTGTTGTCAAAAGTTATGGAAGTTACAAAAACCAACCGCAACCAAAAGAAGCTCTGCTTTAACGGTTACCTGTACGTTTACGATAAAACCAGCAAAGATGGAGCTCAAATCGTAAATTAGATTCACAGTTTTATCAATTAACGTAAATTAAGAGGTTGGTGCAATGTAAAGCCAATAAATAATTCAACAAACCTATCACCAAAGGGATTTATTGCGTGCAGGTTAATTAAATTTGCATATCAGTTTAATTAAATAAGTACAGTTCTATGAACTTTTTAAATAAAGGTAAAAAGGACAGAATGTTCAATACAGTGGAAAAGAGCACAATACTAGATCAAATAAGGCTAGAAGAAAAGGGAGCTGTGATATTTGCAGATTGGGGAAATTCAGATAGGGTTTTATAAAACTGCAAGAAAATCACACTACAGGAAATGGACAAGATTTGTGTTTATAAAAATAAGTCAGTGTAATGACACAAGTGAACAGACAATTAAAATAAAACTTTGTGAGTGGCGCTAGAACTTAGATAAATTGCAAACATGAACAAACAATAATTTAGAAAATAAGATTATGTACAGTTTATAATTTAAGTTGTAAATTATATTATAAGTAATTGCATTGTATTCAGTTAACATCCGTTTTTATGTAGCCAGATAGGCAATTGTTGTTAACGAAAAAAGAATAAAAAAAACAATTGAAAATAAATTAATTCCAGACAAGCCAATTTGTGTCTCCAGTTTATTTAACTTTTAAACCATTTACCATAAAAATAAATAAAAAATAATTTTACCTGGGTGATCAGCAGTTTACAGTGCACATGTGAGAGTGTGGGTAAAAAATCCAACACATAAAAAAATATCTTCTCCGGTGACCGCTTCCGACAAGATCGGCAGCCCAGATCCAGTTTCCGATCATCAGTTGCGGGCTTCAGCCTAGTTCCAGAGCCTGAGAGAGGGTGTGAGCAGTTCCGCCCGGTGTGTACGAGACCAGCACAGCAGTTGCAGCATCCCGGGGGTTCATCATCCAGCCGCAACCATCAGAAGAAGCTGTCCGAGGAAGTTGCCGCAGCATAAGAAAGGTCAGGTTAGTGGTGCCAAGCAAATAAGCGTGCTACTGCTACGAAATTTAACATGAGGAACGAGCCTTACGAGAGGAAGCCGATCCCAGTATTACAATACGTCAAAATACAGCAGGAGTTGAAAAATTGTGAAAATATAAGTTGAGGTTATGTTAGGGATGCGTTGAAAACATCTGAATTGCGAAGAAAGCCGCCAACGATCTAAAACAAAGCACGATTAGGAAAGCTTAATAAAGCGCGAGATTTGAATTACCTGTTAATTTGTTCATGGATTTGCTTTTAAATTCACTATAATCACACAGAAATGAACTGCACGTGGAACCGATTTGCTGATAGATATTATTGACAGCGTGGCGTAACACGGGGTTTTTTATTTTGAACAAAGGGGTGAACCTAACCAGATTTTGAGTCCATGCCTATCGAAAGAGCTAGCCATAACTTATCTAACTTGCAGATGTGCGCAATACTACAAAGAACAAAACACTGAATTCAGTGAACCCAGTGATACAGATATTCATTTGCTTTTAATCAGTAAAAATTTGATTTTAAACAGAAGTAAAAATATGTGTAGGGTGTGTATTTATTTATTAAATCATAATCACATAATAATATAACATATAATCCCTTACAATATATACTATATGGCAAACATTATAGTCACAGACTAAAAAAACCTATAGTAATTTGTTGTAATTCCCATATAAATAACAATGTTCATATGTTACAAAATCGGTTATTGATATTATACATGTCAATAAAACCACTTAAACATAATAATGCATATTTAATTTTTTAATGCCCGTTTCCAGTATTTTAAATGTCTTTTTGCAAATGAATTTCTAATTCGCTGTAACACAAGTTATCAAAAATGTATTAAATCAAAAATATTCTTCAATATTACATTAGATTCCACGACTGCCTTTTGCTGGCATGCGCACGTCAGCCCTTTGGGCTTTTTGTACTGTCGGGAGTTTTCAAGTTAGCAGGCCGACATCCGTATCTTTTACTAGACTTGCAATGTCCCCTACTAGCTTGCGGTTGTTAATAGAGTTAAGGCTCCAATCGAGTTGGTGTATTTTACGCTCTAATGCTGGGCATTCAAAGAAGATATGATAGGCTGTTTCATCATCCTCTTGGCATAGTCTGCAAACAGGTTCATCTCTATAGATATTGATCCTGTGCATAAATTCTCTGAATGCTCCAGTGCCTGTTAGTAGACTGACTACTTGCTTGATTCGAGTTCTGTTCAGTCTCAACAGGGTTTTGGTGGTTTGTGGATTCGGAGTTTTTAGCAATCTTTTGCAGTGTGTTGCTTGATTGTAGTTTCTCCACCTTAGTTGGTGTGCGGTATTGACCCATTCATTAATGGCTGAGCGGGCTTGGTTTTTCTGAATGCTTAGACCAGGTTCTGGACCGGTCATTGCATTACGGGCTGCTTCTTTTTGCGAGCTTGTCCGCCTTCTCGTTTCCTTCAATACCTTGGTGACCTGGGATCCAGCATAATTTTACTGTATTTCCCTGGCTTAAGGTTTGAAGTTTGGATTTGCATTCCTTGACCAGTCTCGATGAAGTACGGAAAGCGTTTAGCGCTTTCAGTGCTGCCTGACTGTCTGAGAGAATGTGTATGTCTCGATTGAGCAGCTTCTTTTCTATGCTGATGTTTGCGCATACGTTAATAGCTTGTACTTCAGCCTGAAAGATGTTACAAAACTTTCCTAGACTGACTTTTTCGTTGGTTCTAGGATTGGTACTGTACACACCGGAGCCTGTACCCCCTTCAAACTTAGATCCATCAGTGTAAAAAATGATGTTCTTATTTGTTGGAGTTGGTAGTTGGTCCGGATTCCAACTTGTGTGTACAGTAAAGTTCTTTTCAAAGTCATAGGCTTTGATTATAAGATCAGAACCTATTTCTAATATTGGGTTGTTGATGTGTGACATGATCTTGCCATGTCCTAGATTATTAGCTGTGGTCATCCAGTGACCAGTACTTTGTAATCTGTAGGCTGCCATTCTGGCTTCACCTTCCAAGAAGATGTGCAGAGGTGGCAGATTTAAAATAGCATTCAGTGCTTGTTCTGAGGTGCCTTTAGAGGCTCCAGTGATGCACCGATTAGCTAAATATTGTATTCTGCTGATTTTGTGGATCGCAGTTGCTTGTTTTATTTTGGGCCACCAGGCGATTATTCCATATGAAATTATTGGTCGAACCATGGTTTTGTACAGCCAGAGGGTCAGTTCGGGTTTGAGCTCCCACGTACTACCTATGGCTCTTTTCCCAATTACTAATGTTTGTATGCACCTGGTGATTGTTTTGTCTAAGTGGGAGTTCCAAGTTAATTTGGAGTCGATGGTTAGACCTAAGTACTTAACCTCGTTCTCCCAGTTGACATTTGTCTCAAACAGTTTTATGTTGATTCTGTTCGTGATGTTCTTTCAACGAGTGAAAGCGACGAGAGTGGCTTTGCTAGGATTAATTCTAAGATTATTCTCTAGACACCACTCTTGGGTTATCTTTAGTGCTGATTTCATTACATTGTCTACGGTTCTTTGGTATTTATCTTGAATCAGTATGACAATGTCATCAGCGTATCCTTGAGTGTAGTAGCCTTTGTTATTGAGTTGGATCAGCAGTTCATCAACTGTGAGGCACCACAACTCTAGTGTTGAGCATTGCCATAGTCCATCTTATCGTGGTGTTATCGATCTGGTGGTTTATCATTGCTCTTTCAATAGAGTGGTAGGAGGAGTTGTCGAAGGCACCTTCTATGTCTAGAAATGCTCCGACTGCGTACTCCTTGTACTCCAAGGTTCTCTCAATTTTCCCCACTAGTTGGTGTAGGGCGGTTTCACATGACTTCCCTGTTTGGTAAGCATGTTGATATTTGTGAATCGGGAGTGAAGTTAGGGCTTCCTCCCTCCAGTACCTGTCTACTAATCTTTCCAACGTTTTAAGGAGGAATGACGTTAGGCTGATAGGTCTGTAAGATTTAGCTTCTGCATAGCTGCTCTTACCAAGCTTAGGGATAAATACTACTTTAGTCACTCTCCAGGCTTGGGGAATGTAGCCTAAGGCAAGACTTGCTTGGAACATGTCTTTGAGTGGGTTCGGCAGTATATCTATCCCTTTCTGCAGCATTACGGGTAGTATGCCTTCATCAATATACTGATGAATACGGGGGTTAAAAATGTTTCATTGCTGCAGCAATTTAAGAACAATTTCGTGGACAATCAAGGTATAATGTCAATGTTTAATTAATAATCTAATTATGCTATGTGTTTTCTATACATACTCTATGTTAATATTTTGCGCTAATTTACCCCAAACTATAGGAGTTGAACTCTTCCAAGTTCCACGTTTTTTTCCTGTACCTTCGAGATTCCACTGCATCAAGTAATTATTAATTATTGTAGTTAATAAAATAAAAATTGATTGTTCAAGTTTTATATTTTTAGTGCAATTTTTTAATACTCTCACAGCAATTTCAGTGCCTATAGTCCATCTCCGCTCTCCCCCGATCACGTCTCAAGGACGACAAGTTTAGTTTATGGTGGGGTTGGGTTTTTTCTTCCAGCTTCAAAGAGAGGGTTACTTGTTGTCGGGCTATTAACGTTTCAATTACTGGAGAAATTAATGTGGGAACAATATCTAATGAAATTAGTGCTCCAATATGTAACGAAATTGATGCTTCAAAAATATCTAAGGAAACTCCAGTCCCATCCGCATCAAAGGATAATCTAAATTTTGATATGTATCAAAATATTGTAAATAATAGTAACGGTAACAGGCATCAACAAGTACTAATAAATAATAAATTATCTGACGACTTAATTTTAAACAATGGCGTGCCTCAGGGTTCAGTTCTTGGGCCACTTTTATATGTATTATATACTGCAGATTTTAGTTCATTTTTAAACCATAGTAGAATTCATGCTTACGCTGACGATACACAATTATACACTTCAAGTTCTTATAATGATTTAGACAACACGATTAATAAAATCAACAATGACTTACAAAACTTTGTAGACATTTCAGAAAATAATCTTAAAATTAATCCATTAAAATCAGGTGTGATGCTATTTTCCAAGAATCCTAATCTTGAATACTTAAAAACTAATATTAATATAAAAATTAAGGAGGTCACGTTAACGTTAAAATCTCAGTTTAATAACTTAGCGCTTATACTTGGTGAATCATTAACATTTAAGGAATACATTAGTACTTTAACTAGAAAAGCATAGTGGGTACTTAGAAATCTGTATATAAGCCGCGGATTGTTAAATAATAGTATATTATGATACGGGTTTTATAAGAAGCATTTTGTAGCAAGCACGGATTTAGGGTGCGACGAGCGAAGCGAGGAGTGCCCTAAAGGAGTAAGTGCTACAAAATGCCTTATAAACGAGGTATCATACAGTATTTTATCTACTTTGCCACTTTTTTAAGCAAAAAATTTTTTAGTATTTTTATTATAGCATCGCTTTGTGTCTATTACGATACGCAAACGCGTATCGTAATAGCCTCAGTACGAACGCAAAGTAGATAAAAATCTTAAAAGAATGTTGTCTGAATCCTTGATACTATCATTATTTAATTGTTGCGATGTTGTCTACGGTCCCTGTCTGGATCAGGATACCCGTCGGCGTATTCTAAAAGTGCAGAATTCATGTGTGCGATTTGTTTGTAATATGAGAAGAAGAGCACGTATCCCATGTAATTAAGGAGCTAAAATGGTTATACATGGACAACCGCAGACAATTACACATTGCCTGTTTGGTACATAATGTGTCAAAATCTGGTACACCAACATATCTATTTCGCCGATTAATAACTAACGAGACAATTCATAATTTAAATACTAGGAATAAATTAAGTTTTTCAATTCCAAAACATAGAACATTAATTTTTAAAAGATGTTTCAGTTATACAGCGCCTACGGTCTATAACAAACTCAAATCTGAATATAAAATATTATCTACTAAAAGTTTTAAAGCTGATGTTTCCAGGCATATTTTACAAGGGCAATAGTTTAATTCCTAATTTTAAAAATATTAAACAATATACTTTTTTGTATTACATGAAATTTACGTATTAAATAAGTATATATATATATATATATATATATATATATATATATAATTGGTAAGAGTGGCACCCAAACTGTATACTTCTTGAAAATATGGCACCCAATTTTACAATGTGGCACCCACGTTTGGGTGCCAGTATGTTTCTTACTAAAAATGGGATTTTTAAGACCAGGCGGCCTCTAACGGCGCACATACAAAATTTCGTCAGGGAGCCACTTTGACTTTTTTTCGTACCGGACATACTCCAGTAGTTCCATCGTTTTGCCACCATGGGGCGCCAATGCATATACAACTTTATATAGATTCGTTGAAATTTAGCATTTTGGCTCATAGATGAATATTAGCAGTGGCGCACCCAAAATTTTGCAACAGCGCAAGGGTGCTGTAATTACATATAACTTCCCAAATTGCATGATACGTATAATTCTACGCTTACATTGTAATATCGGTGCTTCTGAACATTAATTTAATTTAGTAAAGTTTTAGGAGTCTTTAACTTTAATATACGAGTAGAAATGTGTACACTAGAATGATGTGGCTAACACATGACTTTATCATACCACAGAACTTTAAAATTGGTATGGATTACAAAATGTTTCAAAAAAAATTTTACAAAAAATTTTAAAAAAATTAATAAGTCCATCTTATTCAGAATTTAATTATCTATAACTTTTGTTATATATACTTTTTCGATAAAATGAAAAATAAAGTGCGAAAATTCAAAAAGTTGAAAAATGCAAAAAACAAAGTACCCTCTGGTTTAATCCGATTGAAACCAAAATATGCCTATAATCGGCGCATAGACGTTAGTAACCTAGATATAGATTTTGGTTAAGATCCGTTCAGCCGTTTTCTCTAACATACGTTCACAGACAGACAGACACACAGACATTTTTTGTAAATGGTCTAATCGTGTTTCTAGGATGCTACTTAGTGTATTTTCGTCGAAAAAAAATTCCGAATTTTTTCCCGATCACATAACTTTACATACTTACCTATGGTATGATAAAGTAAAAATGTGTGATAAATAGTCCATCTTTAAAATTAATTAAATTGTTGAACTGGTTTGATTAAGTTGCGAAATATATGTTTCGGCTTTTTAAATTGACGTAACCATCACCAAGCAAATTAAACGATGATAAGCGTAAAATACATAATTATTACAGTTTATAATATAAGTAAGAACTTTATATTAATTCTACGTGGTGAATGTAACTAACTAAATAGCAGAAGGATAAAATAACCATTATAACATTTTCAGTACAATATGCTGCGAAAATCTCTTCTTCGGAGATTCTCAACTGACTTAAACAAACATAAATAATTGCATGTAATAAACTACTTGTTTTTATATTTTTTTATAAATTAAATTGTTTATTGCAAGGGCCATATTGCGAGAAACACAGTATAATAGTGTAATTGGAACTTTCAACCTGTGCCATTTGATTGAGAAGCATTCGAAGTTTATTTTACGTTACATCTGAAGTGGTCATCGTTTTTGCTTAATCAGACTTCTTAATAAACAGTAAAGACGCATTCGTTTTAGTAATTTAATCCATGTTTATTGACACTTCGCTTATCTCGGGACTTCCCATGAGCGACTAATATTCCAGTCCGACGAATTTCATCAGTACGGTGGGTGCGTTTGTGAATGGTGTATATACAAGTGCTAGTTTGTTTTGTTAATACACTATGAACGACAGAACCAGAAGGATTATAAATTTGGGCAAACAAGGTAAGTTAATGACTATTTTCACTTTTCTGTTAATATTAACGTTAGTCTATTTTATAATTATTAAATTTTGTGGGTATACGAATTGTAAATTATGGATTTGTGATTGGTTCTGCGTCAATAATCTTGGTTGCTCCAAATTTAATACTATTTTCATTGTTACGTGGTTAGGACCAACAACTTATTTAATTAGTTGTGTCTTTCAAACAAAAAAGTTAAACTACGCCCTTGTGCCGGAAATGACAAAGGTGATAAATGAATTTTGCTTCAAATGTTTTGTAACTTAATACACTTATGGGAACTAACATTAGCATCAAGTTTTTGTACTTGCTTTAATTTAATGATAACAAATTAAAATTTAATCTTAATGTTAGGGAGGCTTTCTCTCTGAGCTAGTTGCAGCTGTTTTAAGCATTTATTCGCCATTTATTTAAGCATTTCATTATGCTATTTCAATTTTTACAATTACAAGCAAAGCAACTAGAGTTAAAAAACTTTGTTTCAGTATATGCAGCAGCAGAGCCAAATGAGTGTCAAGATCTCAGCGACAATAGCTGTAGCTCCATAGACGGTAGATGTTCATCTACTGACTATATTCCGGAATCCGTAAGTGCATACAAAAACATATAAGTAAGCGTCGCTTTATCACAATATATAAGCAAACTACAAAACAAGGCGCATCTAACGAAGTCATCCATTATAGATGAGTGACATACAAGATGTGTGTTCGGCTACTTTGTAAAGTACCGTTTATAACAGGTTTATATCTATAAAGTGCGTTTTTAATGTACTAGAAAAATAAAGTTCTATTTAAATAAAGTAGACAGTATTGTATAAAGTTACTTTATTTTACTAGTACAATAAAGGACCATTTTGTGAAGGGAAAACTCATAAACGGTACTTTATAAAGTGGTCGAACACTAAAAACTGTTTTGCTACATCACATCTGCGCATATTTAAGTTTTAGATACTATAAGTTTGAACAATAGTAGATTATGTTATTAGGAGTAAAAGTGATACTTTATGTGGCGAAGCTGAAGCCACATAAAGTCACTTTTACTCCGAATAACATATACTATTTTATCCGCAAACGTATTCAGGTAAATTTCAGGCTAGCACTGTACCCCTGCGCCAACCTCTGTTGTTCAGATAACGCGCAACTGTAATGATATATGAACATACTGAATCACCCGTGCTAATAGCACACGGCCACAGCAGCTGTCACACCATAACCCACGGCGACAGATGCTCCGATCCGCTGCTTAAAGGTTTATTTAAATTAAAACTTTTTCGTACTTTTTTGAAAATAAAAACCGGCCTACGAACTAATTCTAAAAATTAGCAAAATTTTAAGCCATCATACAATTTAATCGGTCCAGTATCTTCGGAGGAGATGGCGAACAAACATAGAAAGAAAGAAAGAGAGCAATCATTTTGTGTGCTTAGGCAGATAAAGTACGCAAAAGTCGCTATTTTGTCTGCTTAGGCAGATAAAGTGACACTTTTACCTTGTCAATAAAGACAAATAAGTTGTCACTTTTGTGACGTTTGCGGATAAAAGTATTTTGTCTGATAGTTGCATATTGTATTAATTTTCAGTTTGGGTTTCCACAAATTTGGCATGACTTCTTGCAGGGAAAAACGTACTTTAATAAATTTTATCTTAATTCTAATTTCTAAAGCATTAACATTTGTATTGCTTTAAACGAGCTACTAACAAAATTAAAGCGTTAATTTGAGATATACATTTATAATTATTTTCTAGGACAGTGAAGAGTCATCGGATAATCTTTCCACATCAAATGAGTTTTGTGTACGTAAAGTATTTGTCATTCAGCTATTTTTAAAATATGTTATACTACAAGACCATTCTATAAATGTTCCTAGAATAATTTGTTAAAGAAAAGGATCTCGGATAAACCGCTCGGATGAAATGCTTACTATTTCATTTACATAACAGGCGGTACTTGTTTTTTTTACTTATTATTAGCGTTTATTGTCTAAGCTTATGCATTTAGTCATCTCCTCAATACCACAAGAAATTTGATTAACCTATAAATACTTACATCAATTTACATATGCATTATTTCTATTCTTTTTTTTATGTCGTACGTGGTTATTATTCCTTAAGAAAAATTTAATTATACATTTTGTTAACATAGTTTTCGTCTAAGGTAGTCTGCTCAAGATAGTCCCGAAGATCGTTTTCTTCTAAGTCCAGTTATTCCGCTGATGCCGGATGTTTCCTTGAATAACGACGAACATATATTGGAAGTGAGTTATTTTCATAATTGTAGTTGAAGTATGTATTTTGCAAGTTGATTTTCAAGTTAGCTTTACATAACTGTGAGCTAGTACAATTCTAACTACTAATCACATGTCATATTAACGGCTAAACTGCATATTTAGAATGCTTTTTTAATTTTTAACCTAATCTTTGTATTGTGGTGTGATAGTATTTATTCTGATAGGATCCAACTGATAACACGGATTCGCGAGATGGACTACATCGAAATGAAAGCGATCAAAATAAAAACCCACCTGTATTAGAGGTAAATAGGATTAAAAAGAACACTCTGTAGAGTATGCAGACACACTTATGTCATTTGAAAAATATGGAAAATTTAATTGTATTCAGACACCTCAGGTATATAACTCCCCTTTTTTGATCGAAAATAAATATAAGAAAACCATGTGCAAATACTGCGACGGTACCATTGTATCAAAACACTTTTCGCGGCATTTGCAACGAAAACATCTAGAAGAGAAACAAGTTAGAGAGATTTTTTCGTTAGAAAAGCAAAGCACTAAAAGAAAACATTTACTGAGTTTGCTACGAAATGAAGGAAATTTGGAAGTAGCAATGCGTGGGAATATAATTCCAAAGAAGCGAGTAAACACCGGCGAAATAATTGAAAATGATTATGCTATTTGCGTTCATTGCAAAGGGTATTTCAAACGACTTTGTCTTAGTCGACATGTAAAAAATGTTTTGCAAAAGCAGATGCAACTAATACTGCAAAAGCAGATGCAACTAATACCACACGTCCTTTAATTAATTCCATGATTTATTCAACTTGTCACAAAAAGTATGGCGATATTGTGGCGAAATCGTTGGTGAGACAACAAATATTCAGTAAGATGCAGGCTGATGAAATCACAGCAGCTGTCATGAATGATATTCTTATTGTATTTTATGGCGAAGATCTGTTAAAAACGAATAAAAATAAACGAAACTTGAGTCACATTTCAAATAAATTACGAGATTGTGGTAGATTTCTACTTGAAATTAAGAAATTGGGAACCTATAAACATATGTTATCTGTTTTAAAACCAGAAAATGTTGACGATGTAATAGAAGCAACGAAACGTATATCACGGTATGATACAACAGCTAGATCCTTTGGTGCTGCATCTCTGGCTTTGCATTTTGGAACCACCTTGAAGAAATTGTCAGATTTAACCTTAAAATTAGTAATGAGAAAAAAGATACCTTTAGTTATAAAAAACTTAGAGAGCACTTTAATAGACCTGAAGCGATTTAAAAAGATCCTAGAAAGTCAGTGGACAACTGAACTTGGCAGCTTGGCTTTAAAAGACTTAAATGAGAAAGCCAGTATAAAGCCTAAACTTTTACCACTAACAGAAGACATTATAAAATTAAAAAATTACATTGAAATAATTGCCGCGCAAGCATTCAAAAATTTGGAAACACGAAAAACAATGGCAGATTATAAAATTCTAGCAGAAACAACTTTGGTTCTTACAATCTTACATAATAGAAAAAGAGTTGGAGATGTGCAGTATTTAGATTTAGATTCTTATAAGGAACAAATGAATAACGCAAATACAACTGCAACTGCAAAATTCAGTGCGTCGTTGACAAGTAACGAAAAATTACTTACCCAACATTATAAAAGGATTATCGGAATTGGTAAAGGAAACAGACCAGTAACAATTTTGATACCGAAAAATGTTCAAAAATATTATTCCATGATATATAATTTAAGAGTACGTACTGATTGGTTTTCTACTCAAAATAATTATTTCTTTACGTTTCCAAAATCTTTACGTTGGATAGACGGCTGTGTCGTTTTTCGTAAGTATTCGAAGTTGTGTGGAGCAAAGAATCCCGAATTGCTGACGTCTTCTCGTTTAAGAAAACATATTGTGACAGTATCCCAGGTTCTTAATTTAAAACGGAATGAGATTGATCAGTTAGCAAAGTTTATGGGCCATACATCTAAAACTCACGAGAATTTCTACAAGTATCTTTTGTCTGTATTCGTTATAAAGAGGAACCAAAAACATTATTACACAAATATTGAAGATTACCACAAGATGTTTACCAAGTGGCTAAGGTTTCTAAGATCCTTCAGCTAATGGAAAAAGGAAATGCTGCAAATTTTAAAAACAAGTCCTTAGAAGAAACCGAAATTGATATGGAGGAGGTATTAGAAGAAAATTTGGAAGGTAATAATGAATCAAAAAAATGAAATAATGTAAAACCGCGATTTTAATTGTATTCTCTAAGTCACACAAAAGGCGTCGTTTCTTTTAAAGATTCTAATTACAGATGAAGTAATAGAAAATACTAATAATTACATTCAAGAAAGAGCCAATATCAGCAGAGAACAAAGTCCCGTAGAACATGAAGTTAATATGGGAATTGAAACTCCAGTGCAAGAGAGAAGCACTCCAGAACAACAAACGGAAAAGGATTCTTCAAAACAAAATAATGAAACAGAACACACAGCGCAAGAAAGGGATTCTCCAGAACAAAATAAGGAAACCCCAGGGCAAATTTTAGACAATCAAAATATACTTCAAACAAGTACTTGTTCTTATCCTTAATTTACTGATTCAATCTGAAACTTTTTATTTTCAGATTGCTTGGCTAAAGGTAACAGACAAAGATGGGCATCGCAGCAAAAAAATGTCATGCTTGGTTATTTCAAAGGCCATATCAGACATAATCGGTCTCCCAAGATGTTCGAATGCGAAGAGTTTGTACTAAAGAATCCAACTTTTGCTGGGATTTCATGGGTTCGCATAAAAGCATTTGTTTTCAATACATATCGCAACAAATAATATTGTCGCATTCTACATATATTTTTAATTATATTTATAGTATATACTCATTTTTAAAATTTCAAATACATATACATACGTTTTTAAATATAATAATAATGTAATAAATACTGAAATAAATGTTCGATTTTCGTAATCTATTTCTTTATCATTTCAAAAAAATATTAAGTACGATATGCAATAAACAAGTTTTAGCAAATAACAGAAAACATTTTTCTACAAAATAATGAAACTGTGCTCCTTTGGTATTGAAAAGCCAATTAGAAATATTAACCAGTAATTAACATTCTTTAATACGACGTGATACTTGTCCTTGTTTCAGATAAAAGAAAAGTTGTTATTCATTCTCTTCTGGCAGTGCTCCGACAAATTAAAAAGCCGAATCTTTATCAAATACTGTAGATACTGTTTCTGTGATGGTCATTATTTAAAAACCGCGTTAAAACTCGGTAGACGCCATTTGAAGACTATTTTACATGAGTAAAGAACCTTTATCTTTTTCATGAAGACGTGTAGCCAAATTTAGTGATAGTAATTGCTTTCACGTAAAATTTTTGGGTCAACCATCAGGTTAAAGATGTATCCTAGAATGTATTATAACATTTCAACAAACGTCGTCAAATGTAAAAAGAATATAATTCCACATCATATCTAAGTCACGTATTGCTAGTCACACACGAATCATTAAGCTTCTGAAACCGGCTTATCAGTCCAAAATATGTGGCAACGGTGTAAGATGCCACTTCAACAACTCGTGTCGCCGCCATCATACAGCTGGATGTTATATTGTAAATTGTTGTATGTGTGCCATGATTACACCGTTTTTCAAAAGTGTATTATACACTGGGTGCTTAAAGTGCAATGCGGTTCCTGGATGCCACTTTAACCGAAACATATGTATATAGATATATATATATACATATACATATATATAGAGAGATAAATTTTGTTTTTGTTATTTGCAAGTGATATCTATATATGTAACTGTAAGGTTAAGTGGAAGAGCAGCCTTTTGGCTGAACTTTCGCCAAATAAAGACACTTTAATATTATTATATCTACCCATACGAAACTCAACAGGAAGAGGTGAGTCATTAAATATGGTGCTATCGTGCACTGATCCTGGCCACCGAGCAATAATATGCAACAACTTTAAATCGCTATCACAAATTGCTTGGATGTTGATGCTAAAGTATCCTTTTCGATTTCTATACAATTCTGCCGTGGGGTCACCAGGGGACTGGATACACACGTGCGTACAATCAACGGCACCCACAACACTTTGAAGATTACGTGAGAAATACACAAAACCGTGAGCTATTGCAGGATCTCGCAGAAGATACACTTGGTTTCATGAACGTAAAGTGCAAGCATTCCGGGGCCTTACATTTTGTATCCTATACAACTGGAACATCTTTTGAATGGAACTGATTCTCGCTCAAACAATTTTCGCAATTACGTTAGGAATTACAGCAGCAGTTTGGCTATGGCATCAATGGGTGCAAATATTGTTGCTCCTCATGGAAACGGTCCATACTGTTTTAAAATACATGGTCAAATATACCACAGAGTTGGTCCGTTGTACCTTGATGTCGGTAATAAACCTGCATACGGGCAGATATATATATTAGATGCTGAAATTAGAAATAAACTGTGGCTAAAAACAATAAATATCTAAGACATAAAAATATGGTTGCTGTTATGAATTTCAACCCTCTAAAGAAATAGTACTCAAAAAACGACATCAAATATATTATAAAAAAAATAAAATAATGATTTTGCTTGACTGCTAACTAATTTCTTATTTGCTTTTAAGAATGCTCTGAAGTCATGGATAGTATAAATGTAGAATTATTTGTGCTTTACGATATTAATTAAAGGTATATGTATTACTATATGCAATTTATTATGTTGATGCTTCATTTAATTTAGCTAAATGAAAGTAATTTTACACAGTTTTTTCAATAAAAATAATATGTGCATATTTATGTATTATTTTTATTTATTTATTTTTATTTAAGAATACAAGAAGTAGGCGGCGAAGCCGATAAAACTTCTATCAAGAAAACAAGCACATACAAACAACTGTTTATAGTTTAATTCATTTGTATAAAGTAATTAAACAAATTAATGTGGATATTTTGTGTTTAAGGATATTTCTATGATATTTCTAATAGGTAATAAAAATACTCCCTGAAAATAAAGCTTGACTATACCATAATTTGTTTCCAAATACCATAAAATTGATGTTGCTACTACCATAATCTATAACTGAACATCTGGCAGCGCTCTGCGAATTTATATGGGCATTCAATATTTGGCTTTAGTATAGAACTGACGTCCGATGTAGCACAGGTACGTCGAATATATTGGAAGTTCTTAATTGTGTTTATTAATTGTTTTTCTACCCTTGCGAATCTCTACAAAGCAGTGATATTTCTGATTTATTAAATGGTTCATAATACAACACCGCATATCGACGTTTGAACTCGAGGCTCTTTCTTTACACACCTTTTTTTAAATGTTTTGTTACATTTTGCACATTTTTTGTATATATTTGTTTTCTTATAATTATGAATGAAAGTAATGACTTCTTTAAAGTATCTCATTTGAATGTACGCTTTCTGCTGCCAAAAATAGATAATCTTATATTATAAGAGCCGATGCCGGCCTGCATGCTATCACGTGGCGCGCGCGCACGAATGGCGAGACCGCATTTGTATTGTTAACGCTGGCAGGGCCGGACGTAGGCTGGCTGCCGCCTTGAGCAAGCATTTTTATTGTTAACCGTTTCTTTACGCTGGCCGGGCCAGTCGTAGGCTGGCCACGAGTTCTAGTATTAGACATATAATTAATCAATATGACTTTACAATTTTCTCTTTATCAGAAACATGGTTATCTAATACTGTTGATTATATATATTTAACTGTAATGATTTTACATTAATAAGAAAAGATCGGAATACTAGAGGAGGAGTGGCTATTTATATTAAAAGTTGTATAAATTTTACAGTCTGATGTAAATAATTCAATTGAACAGTTGTGGATATCCAATTAAAACATATAAAATAAAAGTAGGTGCAGTATACAGGCCACCACAAATGAGTTATAAGACTTTTATAGATTACCTAGATGAATCTTTGTCCTTTATTATACCTGATAACGATATTGTTTCTTGTCTCGGTGATTTCAATATTAATTTGTTTAACGTATGAAAGAAAGTTGCCCGGAGGCCATCCAAAAATGTCCATAAAACGCTTTCCAGAAGCGAGCGTTTCCTTTCCAGAAACTTTCCATTTGAAAATATATTTTTTGGAACTTTTCCTTATTGCCATACTCTAGCGTGCTTTTAAAACTTTCTTTAGTGCAACACATGTTATTAAATTCGTCCTACATTTTAAATGCGGCATATGCCGCGGGTTTCAGCTAGTACTTAATAAATCGGATTCAGTAATGAAATTACTAAATCAATTTTATAAACACACTGCTGCCACACACAAGCAAATTAATTATTTACTTCAAGGAATTGGGTCGATATTTCCCGAATTAGATTTGCCTAAAGATGCTAGAACTTTATTAAAAACACAGCGAAAAATTAATATTTTAAGTTTAACGTCAAAGCCGTTTGTTTATTAGGGTATTTCTAACTCTTTAACTCTTTAAAGGTAGCCTTAGAAAATGCAACGGTTTACGAAAATTTAAGTAGAAAAAAATGCATTCCTTTAATTTTTAATGTAGACGGAAACCCGATTGTTAACAGGCCCTCGTATCAGCTTTGGCCTATTCTATGTCAAGTTTTTGTAGAAAATTTTATAGTTAATCCATTTCCAGTTGCCACATTTTCTGTAGATTCCAAACCAAATAGTTTGAGCGGATACCTCAATGAATTTATTGATGAAATTAATTCACTCATTAATGAGGGATTCATATTTAACCTACAAAAATTTTCCGTCAAACTAATAGGTTTCATGTGCGATGCACCTGCAAGGTCTTTTCTAAAGGGAATCAAAGGTCATAATAGCACAAGTGGATGTGAACGTTGTACTAAATTAGCTGTTAGACATAATCATAGAAGTATATATAAATTTAACGAAACATTGGTAGCAAAAAGAACGAACGAAAACTTTAAAAATATGGATGATAAATTCCATCATAGTGGTTTTAGTCCTCTACAAAATATTAAAGACATTGATATGGTCAAAGATTTTGCTCTCGATTTTGTGTTGCTTAGGTGTAATGAAAATATTGTTGCATTACTGGGTAAAAGGAAGCGAAACAAAAAAAGTCAGATTGCCAGGAGATAAACGTAGAATCTTGTCAAAACGATTAATAAGATCTGCAAACTTTATACCCAAAAAATTTTGTAGAAAGTCAAGATCAATTGTCGAATTGAATAGGTGGAAGGCTACTGGATTCCTTTTGTTTTTATTGTATTTGGGACCAGTTTTGTTAAACAATTTATTAGGTTAAGAGTACTATGATCACTTTCTTTTATTTCACGTGGCAATGAGAATTTCAATGTATAGAAATGTAGCTAAAAGTGAAGATTTAATTCACTGTGCTCGAGTTTTATTAACTTCATTCGTTAAAAAAATTTCAATTTTGTATGGATCTGAAGCCTGCGTTTATAATGTTCACAGTTTGATACATTTAACCGATGACGGCATCCATTTTCAACTACCTTTAAGTTTCTTTTGAAAATTACTTAGGTCATTTAAAAAACAGATTACGGCGCTTTAATAAACCTTTGTCTCAAATCTCCAAACGCTTGTCGGAAGAATCTGAAGTGCATGTAACTTCGCTTAAATTAATATGCAATTCAACTATTAATTATGCTGCAAACATTTTATATTTGCCATTCAATGAGGTTTTATTAAATCGTAGGGACAGGTACGTTATATTAGACATTAATAATAGTCCAGTCAAATTAGACAAATTTACGGCAAACTTTCGGAATAATTCAAAGTGAGCTGAATTTTTGTGTACACCTTTATTTGGTGTTTTCAAACAACATCCGAAAAGTACCCTTGATTTGACCTTGAGCTTCGTGAGTTATAGGGTGCAGATGTAGAAAAAATGTGGTTTTTCGCTTATATCTTTTTTTCTATTGACTTTAGGTATATGACATTGTACAGTTAAATTGAACGGCACAAAATTATGCACAGAAAAGTACTTGGTAGTTTTTTTGTAGGACCGACCGTTTCTTTGAAAACTCGCCATGAACGTTGATCTGAAGGATAACACTACAGAAATACCAAGTTCCACAACTAATTTGAGATCTGAAATGTAAAAATATACCATGAGCTGAATCGAAGGGTCTTTTTCGTACACTATTAAGACAACAATATTCCCAAAATAACATAATTCAAGGAAATCGCTTGGCAGGCAGCAGCTGCATCTCTAAATTGTCATCGGTGGAAATCTTGTTCGATGAAACAATGAACGCAATGGTAAGCCAAGATAAATTTCTTGCTAATAACAAAACCAGATTGATTTCCATGTTGGCTAAACATTTTCAGGTTCATAATATCCGTGTCAAACAATCTGAGAATGATGCCGATGTTTTAATCATTGAAACAGCACTTGAAGAATCTCGTCAAAATAAAACTATTGTTGTCGAGGTAGATGTAGATCTCTTGGTACTCCTGATAGCTCGTACGCCAGTTGATGGAGAAATTTATTTTATGAAGCCAGGCTGAGGAAAAGTTCCATAAAGAATTTACTCATTCCTAAGTTGTTACCAATATGAATCCAGTAAACATCATCTTTTATTTTTACATGCTGTCTCCGGGTGTGACAGAACGTCAGCTCTTTTTAGTAAAGGTAAAACGACAGCTTTGAAGCTGTTAGAAAACCGCCAAGATTTGCAAGCTGCGGCTCAAGTTTTCACGCAAATAGATTCCTCACACGAATTGATTTCTTCCAATGGGATTAAATTTTTACTGGCATTATATGGTGCTCCAATTCAAGAAGTGTCTATTGATCAATACCGCTACATGTGTTTCACGAAATTAATACGTAAAAGTAAGCCGGTGAAATTGAATTTATTACCGCCAACAGATAGTGCAGCTAAAGAGCACCTCTACAGAGTTTATTTTCAAATACAAAAGTGGCTGGAGAATGAATTAAACTCCATTAAGTGGGGATGGACATTGAGAAACGTTGTATTGGAACCAAAGAAAACAATGCAAGTTCCCGCACCGGATTTTCTTTTGAACCTGATCTTCTCTAATTGCGTCAAAGGTTGTGGGCAATTGTGTGGATGTAGAAAGTTGGGGATTAAATGCTCGTCGATTTGTGGTCATTGCAACGGACAATCGTGTTTAAATGCCAATGCAATTAAAGACATCTTAAAACCAAGTTGATGAAGGAGAGAATGAAAACCGATTAGAGACATTTTTTACGGATTATCTGGAACAACACGACATGGAAGGAGAGGAAGAAGAGGATGAATAAGATTAACATAACTCTATTTTTACTGTTTTAAGAATAGAGAGGATACTTTGACCGACTGATACCGTGGTTTAGGCCTGAAAGGGGATAACACATATTAAAAAAAGTGCCTAGTATTCAACCTCAAAGGTGGTGTTGAATAGGGTACTTCGTATTGGACTCATAGTTTCAACGCTATACTACGCGAAAACGGTTGGTCCTACAAAAAAAACTACCCAGTACTTTTTTGTATAGAATTTTGTGCCCTTCAATTTCTCTCTAAAATGTCATATACCTAAAGTCAATAGAAAAAAAGATATAAGTGAAAATCCAAATTTTCTCCACATCTGCACCATATAACTCGCGACGCTCAAGGTCAAATCAAGGGTACTTTTCGCTGGTTGTTTGTGAACATTAAATAAAGGTGTACACAAAAATTCAGCTCACTTTGAATTATTCCGATCAAGAATCCTTATTTGACTGGACTATAAGGTATTACAAATAGTTTCCTTTGAGTCAAATAATAGCGTAAGGGGTTATGTGTCAGGACTTTTAGAAAATTTATATGATTTTCCTGTCCCATCAGAAAAAGTTGGAATATATAAAACAAAACAATTCTCTAACGTAGTAACTCTTTCGAAATGTGCCACTATAGAAAGAAAATGTTTCGTACTACCCCATTCGGATTATTTTATATTTTTTGATTCTTTACATTGAAAGCATTAAATATATTTGATATTGTGTCTATAATTCAAATACAATTTGGATTCCAATAGTTTTACATAATGTACATTCTCAGTCAACATAATGGCACCAATGGAGTGGGATATTATTTACTGGGAGGGCGAGGAAGCCACCGATTTTGTACCATCGAGTTAGGCCAATGATTCAAAAACCCAATACCAATTTCCAGTCGGTCCTAGAATGAGCGAAACAAAAAAAGAGCGCTCATATACAATTGCAGCGTTTTGACAGAAGGGGAATATGTTTGGTACGACGCTACATGTAAAAAAGGAAACATTGACAGTTTAGACAAAGCAAGATCGTTATGCAACATGGCAACCGTTACTCCTAATTTAGAATCAGAAGACACTGATGCTCGTACATCCGATGATGACGAACCACCATTAAAGAGAGCGAAGTCAATGGCGAGTCAGAAACCGGCCGACAATGAAACTATTGAAATACCGGTTAGTCCAATTATTCCAGGTAATATATTTTACTTTATAATATTTCGTATCTTATAAAAAGTGATTTTTGGGAGAGTGCTTACGCTACTGCAGATATGAAATTGCACATAAAAAGGTTATTATTTACAAAAAATATATCTTTCGGTTATACCGGAAGTTGATAATAATTCTTGTAGCGTGAGTAGGCTTCTAGAAACCTTTAACAAACGGCTGCCATGCCAATCAAACCTAATCATTAATATGTTTTTAGCACTAAGGGACATTGCAAGCGATTCTGCTTCAACATCATCCCAGACTTCGATACCCACCGAAAATTATTTAGCTTTATGTAAGATACATTAAGTATCTGTAAATCTGACATAATACAAATGATTAACACATTTTAGCCTCCAGTGTTGTCAACTTGGAATATGGAGTACAGGAATTAAATAAAAAGATTGATAAAATTGAACTTTTATTCAAGTTTTTAATAGAGCAAGGTGTAGATGGAACCAGCGGGCAGTTGGAAACAAAGAAAATAAGCAATTTAAATGAGAAACTTCCAATGACAACGAAAGATGAAGTTGAAGATTTAGAGAAATCTTTGGAAGAAGCAGAGGAAAATAAAACATTGGTAAGTTGTAACTGTGATGTCTGAAATTGTAATATTATTTGTATCAATTTTAGGAAGACATCCTATTTTTAACGGGTGGTGAAACTGTTCACAAGAACATCTATACAACATTATGAAAAAAATTCTATCCCCAGAAGTAACAACGTTGTATTCCGGCCTTGGAAAAAAGGAAAAACTGCCGTTTTGCACCTTAAAAATTTACAACGTTATTGTTAGTAAGTTGTTTTCAATATATTTTGAAATCCAAGATGTCTAGTGTGTTAATTTTATTATAGCTGCCGTGCGACGCCGTTCCCCAGAGGTGCCGGATACAGATTTAAGAAAATCTGTATCACTCTTTTTGACAACCGCTAAAGACCGCCTAAAAAATTAATTATTTTTGTGAATGTATCCTTACTATAAAGGGTGTAAACGGAGATGTCCTACCTAGGGAAACGCTATTGCTAACATCCACGAGCAATCAAGGACTGCATCAGCGAAAATTAATCTTGAATTATAGTATAGCCAAAATTGAGTAAACTAGGTTCATAAATAACTTGGGCAGAACAATGTAAAACGATGCAAAAAGGCAGACGCGATAAATCCATCTCTGCGGAGTGCCAACCATCCAAGGCATTCCTTGATCGCTCGCGAAGTTAAGCATTTCCCTATGTACGACATGTCCATTTTTTTTATTCTCTGTATAAATAATAATATTTCTGAAATAATTTCATATGTACATATATATTGCAACATTATAATTATATAGTTCGTTGAATATTAAAATTTGTGTTTTTAACATCTCACCCATGATTATACTTAGAAAATATTGCATTACTGTTTATTGAATTAAAATTTATTCAATATTTGTAAATTATAAATGAACTATACAGGGAGAACCAAATTAAGGGCATAAGAATTAAGCATACACTTCTCGAGTTATTTCTAATCAAGTACTCAGTATATTTCGGACCAATCGACATAAATTCAATTCTCAATCAAAATAATCCTATACATTCTTTTATGGCATGAAGATAACGGAGATATTTAAAAAAATGTTTTAAATCCTTTAAAATCACGTAACTGTGGAACAGAACAAAAAATGACAATAATGTAGTCTGAAGTCCAAAATTTATCAAAAAATCATAGCAAGCTGTTTACATTATTGTTATTCTCTAATAAATTATTTCTTTCCATTGATACTTGACTTTAAAAGGTTTAAAGCCGTCATTTTTAAAGAACTCGGTTATTTTCAATTTTATCAAAAAAGTTATAGGTGCATTTTTGTTGCCAAATTAATTGTACCTACATCGGAAAAGATACAGGTTGCCCATTTTTGAACATAACTTGATAACTGAATGCTCGATTGTTTTTTCTGGTTTCACTATCGTAATCAGAGGAAATAAATTACTAGTTTGCTAATTTAACCGACTTCGTAGCTCCAATGATAACTAGGTTAGCAGTGGTGCCCTTTTAATTTGGATTACCCTGTATATGTAGCCAACATAAGTACGGTATTTATTGTTAAGAAGAATCTATATCGCGAAAAGACATAGATTCAACATTGGCTATTAATAAAGAATAAATATGAATTACCAATGTAGAATAAATCTTGGCCCAGAATGTAGAATCAGTGTTTGTCACCAATGTAGGATAAATATTGGTCACTAATGTGGAATAAATATTTCTCACCAACATAACATAGATATTGGCCACTAATATGGAATAGATATTGATCACCAATGCTGAATCAATATTTGTCAGTAATATAGTATAGATATTGGCTACCAAAGTCGAATATTTGTCAGTAATATAGGATAGATATTGATCGCCAATGTAGGATAAATATTGGTGTCCAATATAAATAACATATATAAAAGCGTTTCATTCCAATGTTTTGCCAATATTGGCAGCCAACATGGCTCCAATGAGGCTGTGCTGCTAGAGTAATATTTGTCATCTATATAGGATAAATATTGGTGGCCAATGTCGAATAAATATTTGTCAGTAATATAGGATAGATATTGATCGCCAATGTAGGATAAATAGTGGTCACCAATGTAGAATAAATATTTGTCATCTATATAGGATAAATATTGGTGGCCAATATAAATACCACGTATAAAAGCGCTTCATTCCATTGTTTTGCCAATATTGGCAGCCAACATGGCTCCAATGAGACTGTGCTGCTTGGGTACTATATTTGTCATCTATATAGGATAAATATTGGTGGCCAATGTCGAATAAATATTTGTCAGTAATATAGGATCGATATTGATCGCCAATGTAGGATAAATAGTGGTCACCAATGTAAAATAAATATTTGTCATCTATATAGGATAAATATTGGTGGCCAATATAAATACCACGTATAAAAGCGCTTCATTCCATTGTTTTGCCAATATTGGCAGCCAACATGGCTCCAATGAGGCTGTGCTGCTTGGGTACTATATTTGTCATCTATATAGGATAAATATTGGTGGCCAATGTCGAATAAACATTTGTCACCAATGTAGTATACATATTGGTGTCCAATATAAATACCATATATAAAATCTGGTGTGATACACGCACACAACTTCCTTTTACAGTGATCTTATAATTAGCCAAAAATTTGATTTTTAATTTTTAAGCATTTGTTAAAGATTTTCAAAAATTACAAATCTACAGAAACCCTACAAAATAGAGCGTTTGTTCAAGAAATAAATTTTCTCTAAACTTTTAAGCTGAATTCAAAAATGTAATAATATACCGGATGGTCTATTTAAAATATGAGTTAATAAAAACATAGGAAAAAAAACAAAAGAAACCCTTTTTAGAGGAATTCAACTGGAAAATCACCTATCCCACATCAATACACATTAAAAATGTAATAAACATGTAAAGTTTGAAAAAAAATCGTTAAGAGCTGTTTTTGAAAAAATCCAAAAAACTGAAAAATCACAAGAGTAAACACCATACTTCCGGTAATGCGATTTTCTTCAAAAGCTTGCTGTCGCATCTACATAGTACACAAAACTTATTTATGAAGTTTCAACTCCATACCTCTTTTCGGTTTTGAGATTTTCTGTTCACAGACAGACAGACAGACAGAGACACACACACAGACACAGACAGACAGACCAATGAACAAAATATGTATTTGTATAAATATGTATAAAAACAACATAAACACATATCAGTAAAAATCAGGGCCGTAACAAAGCAAACTTTTATTGTAGACAAGCCAACAATTTTGCGCCCCTCAGTACACTAACCATATATGTGGCAAAAAATACTAATGTTACTTTATGACTACATATATCTCCGGATATATGATGTAACGTATTCAAAACTAACAGGTAGATATTCAAAAATAAATCAAAAGTTTTTTTAAAACAACTAAAAGTTAAAATAACAAAATGCAACACAAATAAAATAAGAACAGAAAACAAGATTATAAATCACAATTCTAATAAAGACAATACAATTTTATGAGGAAGACTGTGTGTTTTTATTACTTTTACTTACTTTTAACGTGTCTGTCGCCTCGTGCGTTGTCTTGTCCTGTCGATTTTAACTAATTTTAATTGTTTATTCATCTATGGCGTAACTTTTACTGCTTCCTGTCCTTAGCCTGAAGATGGTTTAAAAATTGTTAAACCGAAACATGTAGCCACACCACTTGTACCACCTAATTTACTATTAAAAAAGACATATTATTAAGTAGTCAGTAGAACATTTTATAAATCCGTATATACCGGTTGTCTCAAATTCAATGTAACCCTCTGCATTTCTGTTATTACTAACGATACTGATTTGGTATATGGTAGTTACGTTATTGTGTAAAATCGTATTAATTTGCAAATATTTTGACGTTTGTGCTACTTCCGGTTTCACCGGAAATACGAAGTTGCATTTTTTTTGACAGTATAGTATTCACTTTAAAATTCCCTTTCCAACGATATACCACACATATACATTTGTTCCACAAAATACTTTAGTATTTAGATTTTTTCGAAAATTCGAATTTTTAGCATACCCCCCCGTAAAGAATTTTCTTTAGAAGAGCTAGCCATGAAAAGTTAATCAGTTACAAATTGTCGATTGTCGCCCACTTGTTTATTTGTTTTTTTTCATTAGCAAGAAATTTCTCTTTTTTTTTGTTTATGCCATTTTGGCGCTCCTTACCGCTTGCGCCGGTAGGCGGGGGCCTACACGGCCTATACCTAGTTACGGCCCTGGTAAAAATACTAACAAAACATCCTTGAATATTTAACGAAAATCACTTCTTATTTTTAAAAATATATTTTTTGTCGCCATTGCAGCATTCAACATATTTTGATTTTCGGGCATCATCAACCTTTTATGAAAATGTTGGCAGTTTAGTCTATAAACCAGCTTTACCAATAACTCACTTTTTATCAATTCTACTAAACTACGATTTCTTACGTCTGAACAGTGTTTGGCCATTAGGCTAAGTACTCTTTCGATATGTGCATTGGGGCATGAAATACTAAAAATACAAGTTACTAACTTTTTCAAATTTGGCGTAACTATTTTGTTTCTTCTTAATGTCGAAAATACCAATGTCTATTTTTTGTCAAGAGTGTGATTGAAATGTTTGGAAGCTGCCTTAATTAAATTGCTATCTACTACTACCATCTTATATATATTTCTAAAAGTCCTGACTGACTCACTCACTCACTCATCAACGCCCAGCCCAAACCCTTGGACCTAGAAAGCTGAAATTTTGCACAGAGGTTCCCTTTATGATGTATACAAGGAATAAGGAAGGATATTACGAAATTCAACCCCTAAAGGGGTACAATGGGGGTTCCAATTTTGTATGGAGAAATAATATTAAATAGACATTTCGACTTGAAACTTCGTAGGAGTACTCCTAAAAACAAATAATCACGTATTTCGTGATTTTCCGAAAATCAACCCCTTAGGGGGTGAAATGGGGTAAGTAAGCCTAAAAATCGATATGGGTGCGTTATTGAGGTTTTTTGGGACGCTGATTGCGAAAATTACATTTATTTTTAAGTCCAAGACGGTGAACATGACATAAGGGAAGAAACGGGACGGGACGGGACTAGACTGGACGGACTGGACGGGACGGGACTGGACGGGAAGGGAAGGGACGGAACGGGGCAAAGCGGGACGGGGCGGGGCGGGTCGGGGCGGGGCGGGACGGACGGGACGGAAAGGGAAGGAAAAGGATGGGATGGAAGGGGCGGGGATAGGATGGAAGGGGAGGGGCAGGACGGGACGGGAGGGAAAGGGGCGGGACGGGACGGGACGGGTCGAGACGGGGCGGAGCGGGGCGGAACGCGATGATACGGAAAGGAATGGGATGGAAGGGGAAGGGACGGGACGGGACGGGAAGGTACGGGACTGGACGGGAAGGGACTGAACAGGAAGGGACTGGACGGAAAAGGAAGGGACGGGACGAAAAGAAACGAGACGGGACGGGACGGAAAGGGAAGGGGAGGGAAGGAATGGGATGGAAGGGGAGAGGCGGGACGGGACGAGACGGGACGGGACGGGACGGGACGGGACGGGACGGAATGGGACGGTACGGAGACGGGGACGGAGAAAGGGACGGGGACGGGGATAGGATGGGATGGGATGACAGAAAATAATTAGTCATTATTTAATACACAAATAACGAACCTCGCGCGAACGAAGTCGCGGGTAAAAGCTAGTTTCCTCATATAAATCGTCAAAATTTATATCAGTGAGCTTCAGAAATTGGACAGCACGTTCCAGGTCGGCATACAAAAATTAATTTTTTAACGAAACTGGTTTTATTACAAATAAATAATTTTCTTCTGAAAAATTAAACCATAAATTTATATACTCTATTTAATATAAAACTTCTTAAAATCAGTTATAATTCGTGTAGCTTGAGAATTGCCTAATTTTCTTAAAGCACCTTTAGCAATTGCACCGTAAAATTCATCTCTCAGGCGACTTTCTAAACTATTTCTTATATTTAGTATTATATCGAATACTGTCGGGGCTGTAAGAGAATCTGATTCCAGTATTTTTATATTGTTACTGAAAATATTTAATATGTGATGTAGAAAATGTAAATATATTTCCACGGGGATCAAAACAGTAGGATATTTGCCGCCCAAGTGGTCTTTTACGAAATTCCAAACTAATTTTGGGAATTCTTCTCCACCCAGTATAAAAGTAAGAACTAACTGCTGGCCAAGTTTTCAGAAGTCGATCTATAGTGGGTAAAAGGGATAACCACCGAGTGGTCACGTGCCGTAGTAACGGAACATATTCCATATCAAAAAAATCATATATCTCCTTAAGCGACTCTACTCTTTTCCCAGACACAGAAAAATGGTTGAATACTTTCCAAACAAATGCTTCTACATTGACATATACAGGGTGTCCCTGAAAAGGAGGTCAATCCATTAACCACATATTCCTTGAGCAAAAATATGACGATTCACAACTTATCTATATACAAAGTTGCTTAGTTTAGCCGCTCTGAACCGGGATAAAATCACATCGAACTCTTGGAAAGCGAACCAGAAGAAATGATTTCAAAGCCCAGCTACAAACTGCTTTAAAGATAACGACGTCCAGAAGATTGGAGATTATCTTATCTTGATACAATCTACAAGAGGGCGACAAGAAACAATGCTCCAACTATCCAGGAATACGTTTTCTAAGTACGGTACGATGGGAACGTACTTTATGAAACAGTAAAAAAGGCAGGATATACAAAGAAATCGCATAATCGCAATAACAAAGTCGATTCCTAGCAGAATAATCCTGCCTTGATGACATATTTTGCACAAGACACGCAATCGAAAAATAATTAGCTCGAGATGTGAATGTCAGCTTAGATAAAGATTGATAGAACAGAAAGTGCCGACAAAGGGGTATTCAAATTTGAGATGATAAAGCTTACATTTTGTCGATGATCAAGACATCTTTGCGGAATATCAAATAAACGCAAATTAAATTTAAAAAAATAAAAAAATATGAAGACAGGGACAGACAATAAACCTAGAAATGGCAGAATATGCTGTAGTAAGTGGAGAAAGCAGTGATGCACAGTTAAAACGAGGTTAAGTAAAAGCCAATAATAATTAAGTATATTTGCAGGTAAAAATCACAAATAAAGGCGACCACCAAGAGGAAATCTCCAAATGCTTAGCACATGTTTCAGCCTTTTTGGTACCGTCTCTGGTCCAGTAGCGTTCCAGTGTTTTAATGAGAGGAATACACTTTTGAGAATATTTGATTCGTTCCACAGAAAGTATTCTGTTATTTCAGTAGCTGACAAGCTAGCTAGATATTTTTTATTTAACAGTGCACGAGCGGTTTGCCATCTTCTCCTGGATTTTCTTTTTATTCGATTCTATCTTTGATAAAACGTGAACAAGTGTTATACTGGAAATTTCTGAGGCTGCTTCCTAGCTTATAGATTGGATTTCCACGATAAGATGTTCTACTGCTTCATCTACATCGTTGCCTGATTTTAGGAAAAATTTGACGAGAATTTAACAACCAATATTTCTCGAAAAACAACGCAATTTCTGTCACTGTTAGTATTAGAAGCAGGAATGTAGCATCTCTTGTAACTTCCAATTAGTAGATTATTGGCCCACATCAGTGGAGCAGTTGCCTACCTCCTGCATCTGCAGTAGCCTAATTTAAGTAGGTAGATCTTCCTGAAACTTCGTATGCGGCCATAATTTATCATTCTGAACAACTTTTCTTGGTAAAATTTTGCCGTATCATAAACAGAAAGGGTAGTTTACCTGAAAAGAAAATAGTTTTCGCTTCACTGTCAAGGCCAACTTGTGTTTTCAAAAACTGTAAATATTCTTAAAATTCTCTTCAGACCAAGCAGGGCGGAATCCCAAAACATTAAAATAAAATTGTAAAATTTTTTGTCCGGGGACACTGTATAATTTCCTTCTAGTATATTTCTAAAATATTGTCTCCATCTTTCTATAATGTCTTGTTCCTCTGTAAGTATCTCATCTTTTTTATTTTTTACATTGGTAAGTGTTGTAACTTTGTTCTTTCTGGTATTTTTAATAGCCCCAACAGTTTTTGATTTTCCCTGTATGCATTTTTCATTTTTTTTTCGAATTCTACCTATGATTTTTCTATTTCTTTACTAGTCTTTTCACCTCCCTTCTTTTCTTTGTATATTTCTCATAGTCTACCTGTAATTTCGTACTGAGATATTTTTCCCAGCTTTGTTTCTTTCTTTTAATTGCTTCTTTTATTGTTTCAGACCACCAGTGTGTCTTCTTGGTTTATGTTGTTATTATTTTTGTTGTTCCACATATTTGTTCCGCAGTTTCCAGAATTATTCCTTTAATATTTTTCCATATTTGTTCTTGTGTTTTGACGCTTTTCAGTGTTTGTTGCAGTATTTTTTTATATCTCTCTCCTTCATCTAATTTTTCTATTTACTACTTTCCTTTTCTGCCCGATTTCTGTATTGCTATTTTTCCCATTTCATCACTAGCAAAAAGTGATCGGCACCGATCTCCGTGCTTCTTTTAACTTTAACGTCTTTAATCTTGGTCCGGATTTTTTACTAACTATGAAATAATCTATTATAGATTTGTCCTGCCTGCTCTTCATGCCCCTCGTTATCTTGTGTATTTCTTTGTGTTGGAAATGTGAATTAGCTATTATTAATTCTACACAGAAATGTATCAATCTCTCTCCATTTGTGTTTTTTACTTTCTCACCTTGTTTCCCTAAGCACCATTCTTTTCCTTTGTTATCGTTTCTTACCCTTCCGTTTAAATCGCCCATCATTATTACGTTGCACTTGCTGTCATCTATTTCTCGTTGTAAATCTTGGTAGAATTTATATTTTTTCCTTATTTTTTCATTCTCATTTGGCTTGTACGCTATAATTATTAGGTACTAGCGTTCTGCACCCAAATTGGGCGCGAAATAATTCTTTTAATGCAACTTGTACAAGAGTGATCCATTTTGTGTGTCGAGTTAATTTTGAGGTTAGCTATCAACAAAAAATCCATATAAAAAAAAGTCACTTATAAAAATTTGAAAACCCTACTACTGGCTTACTTGCGTCGCCCTGAGTCGATTGACACCAAAATCAGCCAATTCGGCCCACGGGTTCGCTCTCAAAGTGGCGTCAAGCAAGCAAGCAATGAAAATTATTATGTCGGATTCCTCTTTTTCTTATCCTTTCTTTATGTTTACTGTTAATATTCTTTCATTTACAAATTTTTCATTTTTCACATACTTCATTTTATCCTGTTTAACAATTAGTGCAACTCCGACTTTTGCTTGTTCCTCCTATTTCACTCCCAACCATACCATCCAAAATTGTCCTGTCAGTTTCATGATCATCTTTCTTTTTTGTCTCTGTTATTCAGAGGTATTTTATACTTGTATCCTGAAGTTTATTTACTAACTTGTCTTCTTTTCCTGTCATACCTTTTATGTTCCATGTTCCCATTTTACTATATTTTTTCTTTTCTATTCTTGTTCTTTTCTGCGCCAGGGTCGACATCTTGTTTATGGATGCATTTAGTTTTTTCGCAGCCTTTTTTGTTTTTGTGCCGTTTTTGCCTTTTCTCATGTCCTTTATCTTTGCCTGGTTGGTCATATTATTTTCTGTCCTTGTTAATATTCGTTTTTTGAGTCGATGTGTTCCCACTTCCATTTTTTGCCATTTATGGTTAACTTCATATATCTCACTTTTACCTGGTTACCTTTGTTTTTCTCTTCCTTTGCCTTTTTTTAAAGATGGGTTTGTATCTCTTTTTCTCTTTTTGTCATGTCTGTCTCTATATATACTTTGTGATCTTCTGTGTTTTTAAGCTTATTTTTATTCTTGAAAATGTTTGTCTTGTCCGTCAGACTTTCTGTCTCTATTACAGATATTTTGTTTTCTAATCTTCCTTCGCTTTTTAATTCGATGTTTGTTCTTAGTTTCTTCTTAATAAAGTCTTCTAATAGTTCCTTCAAGATTTTCTGATTATTAGTGTTTACTGGAATTCCTTTAATCACGGCGGTTTTCCTCTTTTTATCTCTTTCTAGTTCTATCTGCTGGTTGGTTTCCTTTACTTCTGTTTCCAGTTTTCAGTGTTTGTCTTTTAGTTCTTTGATTATGTCCAGGTTTTCTTTTTGCTCTTTTCTTATGCTTCTGATTTCCCCGTTTTAAGACATAATTTTGTAGCATCTCCTCTTTATCTTGTTTTTGTTTAGTCGGGGATCGCTTTGTTAATTTACTTTTCCCAAATAATTCATCTCCTTCTCTTCTCTTTTCCTTCCATTGTTATCGCTGCTACTTTCGTATCCGGTTACTAGTATTTTCTTAATTGTTTCGGCACTGGCCATTTTCAGTTTTTAGATTTGTTATATCTTATAGCTTCAATCCTTCCAGTGTCTGTATTTTAATTTAATCATGTGTTTTTGCTTATTTTCAATTTTGGTAGTTACAAAATCCCGAGCTTCACGAAGATTTACGTGTATCCCTCGTATACCTGTTGTCAAATTTGGTTCATTCACTACACATTTCATGCAGTGGTTATTAGTGCCATTTAGACGCACGCTTTTTCGTACAGGTTTGGAGCGGACGCGCCAAACCCGAGTGCAAAGAGCGCGCATGTAAATGCACCAAAACTGTACAGGCAAAGAATGTGTTGTAACAGGCACGCCAATAGTGCCATTTACACGCACGGTTTTTCGTACAGGTTTGGAGCGGACGCGCCAAACCCGAGTGCAAAGAGCGCGCATGTAAATGCACCAAAACTGTACAGGCAAAGAACGTGTTGTAACAGGCACGCCAATATCGCACTCCAAGCTCTTGCAATTTATTTTAATTATAAAATTCTTTCTGCAAAGTGGTTGAGGCTTGGAGTGCGCTCTTGATTGGTGTTATATTATTATTATATACTATAATTCTACTTATATTTAATAAAATTATTTAAAAATTACCATGTCCGACACACGGTATTGGGCAAAAGATACATTAAAAAAATTTATAGAGATGTATAAATCTTTCCCATGTTTATGGAAAATAAAATGCAGCGAATACAAAAATAAAAACTTAAAAAATAGTGCATATGAGAAGCTAATGCAGTTCTGTAAAAGAGCAGTTAACCCCGATTGTTCAAACCTATTTATATTTGCCGCTGCGGCTAACTGCAATTCGTATTTCGCGGGTGCCGCACGTTTAAATCTTTTGTACGCGCTGTACCAGCGGCGGAGGGAACTCGGCTGCTACGCTTGCAGCAGTGTTACCAGATCTACTGATTTATCAGTAGATCTACTGATTTTACCTTCAGTCTACTGACCTACTGATTTGCATATAAAATCTACTGATTTCCTAAAAAAACTAACAAATTGATTATTTTTGTTCTGTATATGATGAAAACTATTTTTGTATTTGGTAGTTTTGTGGGTTTAGGGACATTGTCAGAGTAGGCGTAGGCCGTAGGCAAATTGCGCAAGCGCAAGGGCAACTTTAGTTTGCGCATATATCTAATACTTACTATATTGCTAGCGGCTATGAGTGGGAAACTCACCGATGAAGTGAGACACACAACCAACTCCTTCATGTATACGGTGAGGTGTGCGCAAGCGCGGCGGCGTCGTCCGCCCAATGGGGAAGTGGTCAAGTTTAAAATTCGCTTCTAAAGGCGCAGTTCGAATTCTCACGCATGCGCACGAGACGCGTTATACTCTAAGTGAGACTATGTCGGCGCCGTAATGTTTTCTGAAGTTTCCAAGCCCTACCAGCAATATATGTGTATTATATATATGAGTTTGCGGTTTGCCTTGGGAGCCGTAGCCGCCCGTAGCCCATAGCGTAGTTGCGCCTTGCACCTTTAAATTATCAAAATCGTTAAAAGGGCAGCAGACATTAACGTCGTTTAAAAAAATTAATAACTTAGAGGAAATGAAGAAAAAATCAGAGATGTACCTGGCCGCTTTTGTATCGGAGCATAATTTATCATACAATATTATGGAGCATTTACCTAAGTTCTCCCAAAACTTTGTCCTGATTCAGAAGTAGCCAAAATAATTAAATGCGGTCGGACAAAGTGTTCAGCCTTAGTCAAAAATGCAATTGGAAAGAAGCAGCATCATGATGTGTGTGATATTTTAAAGGGTACTAAGTTTTCTTTGATAATAGACGAAATTGTTACCTATTTTGATAAGAATGAAATTCCATACAAACAAAATTTAATCGGCTTTGCTTCTGATGGAGCAAACGTTATGGAAATATATTTAGGCGCAAAAATATCAATTCAAATCAGTTCTCTAAGTAGGGATTCAGCCTTTACTCTGAGAAGGAGGTGCTTAGACTTTTTTATTGAAAGTGCCTACCAAATCAACAAACGGTTTAATTTCAATGACCAAATTTTTATTAATATGAATTTAATCAGTCCTACAATCCTGCATGAAAAGCCAGCAAGCATTATGCCTCTTGCAAAGTATTTCCCAAACTTAGTTGAAGAAGATAAGTTGCAAGAATTAGATAACGAATGGCGATTACTTAGAAATATGGATGTCGCTACGAATTGTATGTTTCAATCTGAAATGAGTGTCGAAGAATTCTGGAGTACAGTTGGTAGAATTCGTCGTGGCGACGATACTTTAATGTTCCCAATACTAACCAATTTTGTATTTAATATGCTATGCCTGCCGCATTCCTCAGCAAATGTAGAGAGAATATTTTCAGAGGTTAACTTAATGAAAACAAACCAACGAAATCGTTTATCCACTGCCAGTATAGTTGGACATTTGCATACCAAACATTACTTAAACAGTAGAACTGAAAAATGCTTCTCTACAGATTTTTCTAACGAACTGATGAAATATCATAATTCGAAAATTTACAAAAAAAAATCAGGACGAAATAACTGACTCTGAGCCTGATACTGATTGAATTTAGGTATAGTATTTTATTTACTAGTTTCTTCATTTACAATTATTCTTGTTTGCGTTTTAAAGAATTAAATGTTTATTTTTGTTATATTTCTTGTTTGATTGTTACGTTAGAATTCGAAAGAATAAAATGTTTTTATTAGAAAAATTTGAAATATGTAGTAGTGTTTTATTGCTTTTTTTACCTACTGATTTCTACTGATTTTAAAGTACACCATCTACTGCTCTCATAAAAAGTCATCTGGCAACACTGGCTTGCAGTCAGTGCGAAAAACATCAAGTAGTTGAAAGGGTGTCGCTACGCAGCACGTTTTTACTTTGCTTTAACAGAATTTACGATTAGTTTGTTTAATAGATTATGTGTGGTGTGTAAATAATATTGTGTTGTTTACTAAATTAAAGGTTGTTACATTTACCGCTTTGTTTTTTAATAATACTGAAAGAAAGGGAAATCCAGCCTGAAACTCCACATGGTCCTTCTAGCCGGAAGCACCACACATAATTGAGGTAAAACAATCAAGGCAAGCAAATTAATCAAGTCCCAGAAAGCTTTCGTGAGTGAAACAAGAAAACGGCACGGTGGCACAACTCTCCATTGGGGTACCAGCAAAGCTCGCACGCTGCAAGACGGAAGCCTACAGTGGACCAAATTTTTGTGTTGGCAGCGTCCGCTGTAGCACAATTCGCGATGATGGGAGATTCGTTGTCACTATTCCATTTAAGCACCCAACATCATTGTTAGGGAATTCCTTCCAGCAAGCAAAGCGGCGATTTACAAATTTTATATCTGAATATGAATCCTTAGGTCATGTCACAAGTTTTAGAAAATTCACCTGATTCTAGGGCTTCATATTACATGTCACATCATGGCGTCATGCGCGAAGGTAGCACCACAACGAAGTTGCGTGTTGTTTTTGACGGTTCGGCGCGAAGCGACAGCGGTTACTCAATAAATGATTTGCAAATGATAGGGCTAGTAATACAAAACGACCTGCTGTCCATACTTTTAAGATTCCGAAAACACACGTATGTTGCTTCATCCGACATTGAGAAAATGTATCGGCAAGTTTTGGTAGAACCTGAGCAGCGACCACTTCAGCGAATTCTTTGGAGATCGGACTCAAAACTTTCTTTAGGAGTTTATCAGCTTAACACGGTAACTTACGGAACAGCTAGCGGTTCTTTTTTGGCAATTCGTTGTCTCTTTCAATTAGCGCGAGAGTATCAATATTCCCTACCAAATATAGCGCATACCATAAAACAGGATTTCTTTGTGGATGACCTCCTTACTGGAGCCGAAACTGTGGAGGAGTTAGCATCAACATGCAAACAAATTTCTGAAGTGCTCCAAAAGGGATGTTTTGTACTACGTAAGTGGATTTCCAACGATTCTCACGCTCTAAACTTGGTAACTAATGAGAAAAATTCTGATGAAGTGCGTGATCTCGTTCACGGCGATGTCAATAAAACATTGGGTCTGTCTTGGTCATCTAAAGACGTTCTATTGTATAAAATAAATATTTCGTTAGAAAATCAAACCGTCACTAAGCGGGCTATACTTGGGACAGTTGCTCAAACATTCGACCCTCTTGGTTTGCTAAGTCCAGCCGTGGTAACAGCTAAGATTATTTTACAAAAATTATGGGAAGAAAAGCTCTCGTGGGATCAGTCGGTACCTCAACACATACACTCAAAATGGTTAAAATTTAGGGACGAACTTCCAATGTTAAACGCACTCAGGATACCCCGACATGTAGTGATTAAGCAGGCTATTAGAATAGAGTTGCACGGTTTTTCAGATGCCTCAAAGGATGCTTATGGGGGTTGTGTCTATTTAATATCAACTGATTCACACGGTAATGTCTTTGTTCAATTATTATGCGCTAAATCAAAGGTCGCTCTTCTTAAACGCTCAACAATTCCGCGATTAGAACTATGTGGTAGTTTGATACTTGCACGACTAGTAAATAAAGTCACGACATCGTTAAATGTAAGGTTTGATTTAACTGTTCTTTGGTGCGATTCAACAGTTGTCTTAGGTTGGTTAAAGGCATCTCCAAATTCGCTCAAAACGTTTGTTGCTAATCGTGTCGCCGAAATACAGTCGTTGACGGGATTTAAAGATTGGAGGCACGTTTCAACTAAAGACAATCCAGCGGAATCTTTATCACGGGGAGTAAGTCCTGGGCAATTAAATGATCTAGGTATGTGGTGGCGCGGTCCTAACTGGCTATCCACGTCAGAATCAACGTGGCCTGAGCATAATTTTTCTATTAGCGATTTACCGGAATTAAGGCAATCGACACAATCTTTCGTTAATATTCGACCTACGGCACTTGACCTGCGGGAGTATTCAAGTTTAAACAGATTGGAGCGCATTGTGGCTTATTGTTTGAGATTTTTAAGAAACAGCCTCGTTCCTCCTGAACTGCGCGAAATGGGTCCATTATCAGTTAAGGAATTAAGCCGATCGCTCATAAAATTAATTTTAATGGCACAACAAGAGTCTTTTCCGCAAGAACTTATGTCGCTTAAGCGTGGAAAACCCGTTGATTCCAAAAGCAAATTACTTGGTTTAAATCCATTTATAGACGAAAACGGTGTCATACGCGTGGGTGGCCGTTTAAGTAATTCGGAGTTTGATTATGACAAGCGGCATCCAATAATTTTAGATGGGAGATCGCCTCTTATGAAGTTGATATTTAAACGCGAACATGTTAGATTATGACACCCCGGGCCTCAACTTCTTTTGGCAGCTATTCGTGACAAGTTTTGGCCTATTGCTGGGAAGAATTCTGCAAGGGGAATTGTGCGCGATTGCATTAGATGTTTCAGGGTTAAACCTAAAGTCAATCATCCCTTAATGGGTGATTTACCTAGTGAAAGCATTACCGCAACTTTTCCATTCTCTATTGTGGGCGTTGATTACGCAGTTTTTTATTAAGGATAAAAGGGGGCGCGGCAGTAAAATTTCAAAATGCTACCTTAGTCTCTTCATTTGTTTTTAGCACAAAGGCGGTTCACCTGGAGCTGGTGGCCGACCTTACCAAAGATGCTTTTATTCTCGCATTAAGACGATTTGTATCTCGACGCGAAAAACCTTCTAAAATATATTCCGACAATGGAACAAATTTCGTTGGGGCTAACAATGAGCTACAGAATCTAAGCCAATTTCTTGAAACGCATAGCAAAAATTTATCTGAAAGTTTACACGCTGAAGGTTTGAATTGGCACTTCATTCCTGCACACTCCCCACATTTTGGTGGTCTATGGGAAGCTGGAGTAAAGTCAGCCAAGCATCATCTAAAGAGGGTAGTTGGAAACGCGTCACTAACTTACGACCAGTTATATACCGTGTTTGTGCAGATAAAGGCAATTTTGAATTCACGTCCTCTCTCGCCTATGAGCTGTAATCCTCACGATCCTCTTCCTATCACCCCGGCTCACTTTCTTATAGGAAGGACATTAACGTCTTTACCCGACCCTGATGTTAGAGGCATAGCGGAAAATAGACTGACCTATTTCCAAAGGCTACAGCAATAGTTCAACATTTCTGGACAAGATGGGCCAAGGAGTACGTGTCGGAGCTACAACAGCGGAAGAAGTGGAAAACCGCAACTCCAAACGTCAAAGAAGGCGATTTAGTTGTGATCAAGGAACAGGACCAATCTCCTATGAAGTGGCTTCTTGGCAGAGTCACCCGGGTACAACCTGGCCTAGATGGTGTTGTGCGCGTAGTTAATATAAAAACAACAAATGGTGAACTAAAACGTTCAGTGTCAAAGGTGTGCGCGTTACCATTGGACAATAATCATTAATGGACTGTATTGTTTCCGGAATTGGTTATTTTTAGTATATGCATTTTAGTATAAGATTATTTACTATCAAAGATGTCTCCTATACCCCCATTTTTTATGCAATTGAAAGTCACATACTTTAAACGCGGGGAGTTTTATGTTCAAACCTATTTATATTTGCCGCTGCGGCTAACTGCAATTCGTATTTCGCGGGTGCCGCACGTTTAAATATTTTGTACGCGCTGTACCAGCGGCGGAGGGAACTCGGCTGCAGCCACGCTTGCAGTCAGTGCGAAAAACATCAAGTAGTTGAAAGGGTGTCGCTACGCAGCCCGTTTTTACTTTGCTTTAACAGAATTTACGATTAGTTTGTTTAATAGATTATGTGTGCTGTGTAAATAATATTGTGTTGTTTACTAAATTAAAGGTTGTTAAATTTACCGCTTTGTTTTTTAATAATACTGAAAGAAAGGGAAATCCAGCCTGAAACTCCACACCCATGCAAACCGCGATTTCGTCGTCAAAAAAATTCAGAGCATGCGAGGAGCCTTTCGAAATGAATTAAAACAAGTGAAGGCAACATATCGAACTGGGACAGGGGAAGACGATATTTATGTACCAAGTTTATGGTACTATAACTTGCTCTTATTTACAAAAGATCAGGAGGAGCCAACAGAAAGTATTAGCAACATTGAAAATAATACAGATATCGAACAAGACGATGCAATTGAAGCTGCCGATGATGATGACGACGACAATAATCAACGCATTTCAGAAACGTGTACCGAAGAAGTCACAGAAGATGATGAGAATACACATGAAACAACAAACAAAAAGGCAAGTATATTTAATATATATTTTAATGAAGCCCAAAAATTCCAAAGTATTACATTTTGTATTTAAGTTATGATGCTCCTTTAGTTAACATCGCATCTTGCCACACTACACTTCCATCCCCATTGAAAAAAATCATATAATTGTTTCGTTTTGTGTAGCTTCCACTTCAACATTTCGCGTGGTTACTTGCTGCAAATTTGTCAGTTGCACTGTTTCTTGTCGCCATTCGCCAACCTGCATCGTATTAGCAAATGTATCTTCTCTGTCAAAAGTTGTACTGGTGATATATGATTTACATCGTTTCTTCAAGTAGTTATGTAGTGCACAAATAGCCAACACGACATAACATGCCCTGTCAGGAGTCATATACATGCTTGTATGTAAAACGCGAAATCTGGAAGCAATCAGACCAAATGCGTTTTCACAAACATTTCTTGCTCTTGATAATCTATAGTTGAATATACGTTTTTCGTAATTCAAATCTTTCTGAGGGAAGGGTTTTAAAAACGTGTTGGTGTAATGAGAAAGCTTCATCTCCAAGAAATACGAAATTTAAATTTTTTGCTGTGTTGTCTGCTGTCGGTAAATTCAAACGATTTGATTTAAGTTTTTTATAGAATTCTGTGTATTCGATGACACCACCATCAGATAATCTACCATTTTTGCCAACGTCAACAAAAATAAACTCGTACTTAGAATTAACTAACGCCATTAGCACTATACTGTAAAAATGTTTATAATTATAATATTGTGCCCCTGAGTTAGGTGGCTGCATAATGCGAATATGTTTGCCATCTAATGCTCCACCACAATTTATAAATTGCCATTTTGTTTCAAAATTTTTAGCAATTTCCAACCATTCTTCGGTAGTAGTGGGAAACTGAAAAAGAAGAAAATTATGTCAAAAACTATTTTAACTTTCAGGAAACACAAAAGTCAGCAGCACCAAATAGGGGCAGTTATTTTAATCCATCGCTGAGAGGTACGAAAAAAAAATCCACATCCGCAGACAAGAATTTGCAATTCATGAAAATTTGTCAGCAAGCATTGGAAAAGAATAATGAGGAAACACATGAATATGAGGCAGTAGGGATAAACGTGAGGAATAAATTGCAGCGGATGGATTCTGTGCAAGCTATCTATGCAGAATCCCTCATAAATAGCGTTTTGAGCAAAGGGCTACTCAATAAATTAAGTTCTCTTACTGATGTTTGTGAAAAACAACAACATTTTCCGCGTCCTCTTTCTCAGGTTTCACAGTTTACATTGATAAATTCTCCCTCACCCAACTCTTCTTACAGCAACTGTGGAGAGCCACAACAACTTCCACACGTCCCTTCTGTTAACAATGTATCCCAACCAAATCATTTCACAATTTTATGACCAATCTACAGATTTCTTGTCCCACATTAATAATTAAACAATTTATTTCAAATTTAAAAAATGTAAATATTTGTAAAATAAAAATATGTTTAAGTTTAATTTTAAATATTTTTATAATTTCATAGTTTACTTAAAATTAAAAAAAAATTAAATGTTACTAAACTAAAAATATGTATATGCTTAATTTGAAATGTCTTACTTTTATACAGTTTATTTAAAATTAAAAAAATAAGTGGTAGTATGTAAAATAAAAATATGTACATGCTTAATTTAGCGCCAGCGTGGCTCTGATGGTTAGAGCATCGGACTGCGGCGCGAAAGTCTGGAGTTCAAATCCCAGATCGATGCCTGGCGGGCGGCCTACCCAGTCGCTTTAAATAATTGGGAACCTGCGTTCGAAAAAACAAGGGGTAATAATGCGGTTGTCTAATGCGTGGTGCTCACCACATCACCACGTGTCATGAATTTGACACGCAACGGCCGGGTGTGAGAGCGAGGATACGGAAGCTCTAACCTTCCGCCTTGCAGACCAAGCTCCTTCATGGGGTGTTAGTGCCTCACCCATACCCACATGCTTAATTTGAAATGTTTTCTTACCTTCATAAAATCCTGTTTCAGAACATTATAAATGGCTCTACAGGTCTCTGGTATGATCTTGCATGGTGAAGGAGTGGATATACTGGTAGTAAATTTTAGATCTTGATAAGATCGGCCTGTTGCCAAAAAACGAAGTGTTGTCACCAATCGTTCCTCCGCACTTATACTTTACTTTATTATTGTATCTGTTTTTGTTATATGTGGCCCAATCATTTCAAGTAAATTTTCAAATGTTGTGGGATCCATACGTAAATAATTTCTAAAATCATACGGATCATTTTCACGCAACTCTCGTACAAGCGGCATATGTCCATATAATACAAGCGGCATATGTCCATATAAATTTCTGTTTTCCCTCCATTTCTTTACCCATATTGATCGCGGTGCTTTCTTTTTCAGTGTTTCTAAATAAATATATAAACCTGCACATGCAACTGCACACAATTTATTTTTTTTTCTTGAACATTTTTATTATTCTGGAACTGTTCGATTACGCGCTAACCCAAAACTATTAGAATTTCTAAAATTCCACGCGCCACATCAATACTTGACGAAATCGCATTTAAACTAAAAGTTTTGGATTGTACGCTCTAAAACTGCAGTCCAGTGTGCACGCCTGGAGTGTTACGATTCAGGTAACAACGCGATTGGCGCGTGCATTATTTGCCCGCGCTCCGGCGCGCACGTTTGGAGTTTCGCTCCAAACCTTCGCGATAGGAGTGTACGTGTAAATGGCACTATTACCTCACTCCAGGCTCTTGCAATATAAAAATTCTTTCTGCAAAATGGTGAGGCTTGGAGTGATTGGTGTTAATATAATAATACTACCGGGTGACCATAAATGGTTGTGATTTTTTTTCTTAGGTTGACACTGTTAATGTTGGTTACCCTGCTGTCAATTTTAAATCTGTGTCAAATTCGAGGTTAGCAGGTTAGGTTTTCCGTCAGTTTTGACACAAAATGACACAAAACTTAACCTGCTAACGTCGAATTTGATATAGACTTAAAATTGACAGCAGGGTAACCAACATTAACAGTGTCAACCTAAGAAAAACCGCCACAACCATTTATGGTCACCCGGTACTTATATTTAATAAAATCCTTTCAAAATGACCATGTCCGACTCACGGTATTAAGCAAAAGATTTATAGTTTATAGAAATGTATAAATCTTTCCCATGTCTATAATCATACCGATCATTTTCAAGCAACTCTCGTATAGGGCATTCAGGAAACACAAAAACATTTAATTTTTTTTGACGTTGGCATGTGTATATAATTTTTCTGCTAGGGATTCTGTATTTTGTTTTGCAAAGGTTTGCACGCCTGCATACTGGCAGATTTGAATTTAAAAATGACATTTAATATTTCTCACTGTCAGTGTCAAAGTAGATATTTTTCTAGAAATTCTAACCTGAAGTTTCATAAAATGTAATAAAGATACCCATTAGTAAACGCTACGTCAATAGTATCCAACACAGTATTTGTATAATATCCTTAAAAGTAGTTAATTACAACATTTATGACAGATGGGTAGTAAATGTCACACCCTTAACCTAATGGTTTTAGGAACTTTGTGTAAATACATTCCTAGACAAAGGTGAATTTTGCATGGACACTGATGAAATTTTGGATATCAAAGGCCACTTTGTGTTTTTATGTTTAGTGAACAGACTATACATACAAGTGTCATATGTCATATCTTATATATATTTCTAAAAGTCCTGACTGACTGACTCATCAACGCCCAGCCCAAACCCTTGGACCTAGAAAGCTGAAATTTTGCACAGAGGTTCCCTTTATGATGTATACAAGGAATAAGGAAGGATATTTCGAAATTCAACCCCTAAAGGGGTAAAATGGGGGTTCCAATTTTGTATGGAAAAATAATATTAAATAGACATTTCGACTTGAAACTTCGTAGGAGTACTCCTAAAAACAAATAAGCAAACACGTATTTCTTGATTTTCCGAAAATCAACCCCTTAGGGGGTGAAATGGGGTAAGTAAGCCTAAAAATCGATATGGGTGTCGTTATTGAGGTTTATTGGGACGTTGATTGCGAAAATGGCATTTATTTTTAAGTCCAAGACGGTGAACATGACATAAGGGAAGAAACGGGACGGGACGGGACTAGACTGGACGGAACGGGACGGGACTGAGCGGGACGGGACTGAACGGGAAGGGAAGGGACGGAACGGGACGGGACGGGACGGGGCAAAGCGGGACGGGGCGGGGCGGGACGGGTCGGGGCGGGGCGGGACGGACGGGACGGAAATGGGAAGGAAAAGGATGGGATGGAAGGGGAGGGGATGGGATGGAAGAGGAGGGGCGGGACGGGACGGGAAGGGACGGGACTGGACGGGAGGGAAAAGGGCGGGACGGGACGGGACGGGAAGGGTCGAGACGGGGCGGGGCGGGGCGGAACGGGATGATACGGAAAGGAAAGGGAAGGAATGGGATGGAAGGGGAATGGACGGGACGGGACGGAAAGGGACGGGACTGGACGGGACGGGACTGAACAAGAAGTGACTGGACGGAAAAGGAAGGGACGGGACGAAAAGGAACGAGACGGGACGGGACGAAAAGGAACGAGACGGGACGGGACGGAATGGGAAGGGAAGGGAAGGAATGGGATGGAAGGGGAGAGGACGGGACAGGACGAGACGGGACGGGACGGGACGGAATGGGACGGTACTGAGACGGGGACGGAGAAAGGGACGGGGACGGGGATAGGATGGGATGACAGAAAATAATTAGTCATTAGTTAATACACAAATAACGAACCACGCGCGAACGAAGTCGCGGGTAAAAGCTAGTGCCCATATAAATTTTGTGTTTTCCTTCCATTTCTTTACCCATACTGATCGCGGTGCTTTCTATTTTAGCGTTTCCAAATAAATATATAAACCTGTGCATGCAACTGCACACACTTTATCTTTTTTTCTTGGACATTTTTATTATTCTGCAACTGATCAACCAAGCGCTAACCCAAAACTTTTAGAATTTCTAAAATTCCACACGCCACATCAATACTTGACGAAATCACATTTACACTAAAAGTTTTGGATTGTACGCTCTAAAACTGCAGTCCAGTGTGCACGCCTGGAGTGTTACGATTTAGGTAACAACGCGATTGGCGCGTGCATTATTGGCCCGCGCTCCGGCGCGCACGTTTGGAGTTCGCTCCAAACCTTCGCGATGGGAGTGTACGTGTAAATGGCACTATTGGTGTTTTAGCACTCGCACTTGACCTCTGCTAAAAGTCTTTTAATCTTTTCCTTATCCTACCCTTTTACACTTTTCATGTTTATCTACACTTGTATTTATGCAGTTTACAAAATTAGTCCGATACCACGCACTCAGACGTGGTATTGCTCGATTTGCAAACACCGCCGTTTTCATCGCGTCCGTTCATTTTGCCGACCGAAACTGTCCAATTTTAAACGAGAAATTGCTACTTCTACAGTAGAGATATCATGCTTTTAAATTGGAAATGTCTGTTTTGAAACTAGGCATGTTTACTTAAAACTAGAAAGTTCGACTTAAAGCAGAAGTTTAAATTTTGAAATTAAAAATTTCAAGTTTTATAGTGCAACTCTTTAATGAATCTTAATTTGTAAAATTAGAAAGTTTTATGTTTAAATTAGAAAACTCGACTTTACGCCAGAAATCTTTACCTTTAAACAGAGCTAGGCAGTAATTAATTACTTTGTAATTAAATTACTAATTAAATTCCTTTTTGTTTATTTGCCTTGGAATTGAATTACTTTTCAAAATGCGGTAATTGTAATTGGGAATTGCCATCTTTGTTAGAAAGTACTTGAAAATTACTTTTTAAAAGTAATTAATTACTGCATTCAATTACTCAACTACTTTCGTGTAATTAAATCACTCTCAAGTATTTAAATTACTTTATAGGTATTTGAATTACTTGTGGTAATTGAAATTACTCGAGGTAATTGAATTACTTTGTGGTATTTCAATTACTGAATTACTGACCTCGATAGGGTGCCAAATCTCCAGAATGCAAAAAACAAGATAAGGTCTTATTAAGTTACATATTAAGCAAATCGCAGGGTATTCCCCGCGCAATATAAGCCTAATTTATTATTTCCTCTGACGAGTCGAATAACAGCAACTTCTGCATTTTGTATGACGCGTCCACGAGCATTAGTACGTGTATCTGTAGCTTGTAATAGTGACACAAATATTTATTGTGAGAGACGCTCAGTGTAAGACGCTATAAGAATATTTGCGGTAACTACATTACAGATTACAATACCTACGGTAAAATAATAATTTTAAATAGCTTCATTACACGATATTGGTTCATAATGATTATTTATTCATTTCAATTTGCTTGTTTTAAACGATCCGTGCAAGTGTAACAGACGTTAGTCCAGAAAATTAATTTTTTGAGTGAGGAATTGAACTAAACGAACCAAATCCGATAAGAACATTTAAACATCGGAAAACACATATATAAAATGTACCTAATGGCGAAATCCCATGTCTGGTTGACTCAAAAATGCAATATGGCGAATGGTAATTTTAAAACGCCGAGGCATAAGTTTACCGCATTCTTGCATTAAACATTTTGTAAATTAACCATTATTTGTCGCTTTCTTGCCTTGTAATGCTCATATGGGCACTAGTGCATAATTTTTATGGACTGCTGCAGCATGTTAGCTTCGATTATCATTAAAAACCCCCTTGCTAATTACGAGACATTCAAATATTGACTTTTTAATGATTTTACACAAAATTCCATTTAGTTTTTTAAAAGAACAGCGTATAGTGACCCAATTTACGTAATTTCAGATATTTTTTTGCCCTAACCTTCAAATCAATAGGTATTATTAAACATGTTAATATCATTTTGAAGTAAAAATATGGAAGCAACCTGAGCAATTTAATTGTACAGCGTTCACAGTAGTTTTCTTATTCGGTGTGTTCAAAAAGAAATTACTTAAGGGTTGGCCATGTATATGGAATATAAAAGTATTGGCAACAGCAAGCTTTAGAATTTATTAACATCATCACTGTTGTTCTTGTCATAAGTTTATATTATACGTTGATATTGCGATTGAAAATTCTAAAAATTGCCATGGCCAACCCTTATGTAATTTCTTTTTGAACACATTGTATAAAGGTTACTTGAATGTAAAAATGACTTCATTGTTACGTGCTTGAGCAAATGTATTTTGTTTTTGTAGCCGTTTTCAACTAGGTTTATCAGTCATCTATCAACTTTCAACGGTCCCTGATCAACACCAAATTGATATTTTGTTTTAAAATTTCAGAAGTTACCTAACACATTTTTAATAACTATTTGTATTACTAGGGAGGAAAATGTATCATTCCCTCCCGCAGATTAAAAATCTCAACTTTTACGCCAGAGATCTCTACTTTTAAACTAGAATTCACACATTTTAAACTAGAATTCTTATCTTTTAAAACAGAAGCCTCAACTTTTAAAGTAGAATATTTAACCTCAAATAGAAATATTTACTTTTAAACGAGAAATTGTTACTTCTAAACTAAAAATCTCAACTTTTAAATTAGAAATTTCAACTTTAATGCAGAAATTTCTTTTTTAAACCTAGGAATTTTTTGCTTAAAACTATAAATTAAGACTTAAACCAGAAATATCAACTTTTAAACTAGACGTTTCAAATTTAGAGTGCAACTGCAAAACTAGAAATTTTTACGTGTAAATTAGAAAACTCAACCTTTACGCTACAAGCTATAACCTCAAGTAGAAATGATGTAAGTTTAAATGAAGAATTGCTACTTCTAACCTAGAAATCTCAACTTTTAAATTACAAATCTCGATCTTTAGCAAGAACTAACAATTTTTAAACAAAAAATATCAACTTTTAAACCATAAATCTCAATTTCTAAAATAAAACTCGACTTTCAAATAAGAAACATGACATTTTCGATTACAAATTTTAACTTTAATATGGAAATGTCTTTTTTGAAACCATAATTTCAACTTTTAGAGTGCAGCTCTTTACATTGAAACTGGATCTTCATTTGTAAAACCAGAAAGGTTACGTTTAAATAGGAAATCTCGACTTTTACGCCAGAGATATCTACTTTTAAACTGGGAGTCGCACATTTTAAACTAGAATCCTTATCTTTTCAAATAAAAACCTCAACTTTTAAAGTAGAATATTTAATCTAAAGTAGAAATATATACTTTTAAACGAGAAATTGTTACTTTTAAATTACACATCTCGACCTTTAAAAAGAAATCTCAATTTCTAAACCAAACCGCTCTACTTTAAACCAAAAAATCACAAATTCTAGACTAGAAATTTCAACTTTAATGTAGAAAATTCATTTTTAAAACTAGCAATTTTGCTTAAAACCATACATTAAGACTAAAACAGAAATATCAACTTTTAAACTTGAAATTTTAATTTTTAGAGTGCAACTATTTACTTTGAGACTAGATCTTAATCTGCAAAACTAGACATTTTTACGTTTAAATTAGAAATCTCAACTTTTACACTACAAGCTATAATCTCAAGTAGAAATGACGTAAGTTTAAATAAAAAATTGCTACTTCTATCCTAGAAATATCAACTTTTAAATTACAAATCTCGATCTGTAGCAAGAACTAACAATTTTTAAACAAAAAATTTCGACTTTTAAACCATAAATCACAATTTCAAAAACAAAATTCTCGACTTTCAAATAAGAAACCTCATACCCCAGATTAGAAATTTCAGCTTTAAGGTAGAAATGTCTTATTAGAAACTAGAATTCCAATTTTTAGAGTGCATCTCTTTACTTTGAAACTGGATCATCATTTGTAAAACCAGAAAGGTTTATGTTTAAATTGGAAATCTCAACTTTTACGCCAGAGATCTCTACTTTTAAATTCGAATTCGCTCCTTTTAAACTAGAATTCTTACTTTTTAAAATAGCAACCTCAACTTTTAAACTAGAAAATTTTACCTTAAGTAGAAATGTCTATTTTTAAACCAGAAATTGCTACTTCTACACTAGAGATGTCATACTTTTAAATTGGAAATGTCTGTTTTGAAACTAGACATATTTTCTTGGAACTAGAAAGTTAGACTTAAAACAGAAGTTTCAATTTTGTAACTGGAAATTCAAACTTTTAGTGTGCAACTTCTTTAATGAATCTCAATTTGTGAAACCAGAAAGTTTTATGTTTAAATTAGAAATATCGACTTTACGCCAGAAATTGCTACCTTTAAACTAGAATTCTGACATTTTAAACTACAATTCTTACCTTTTAAAAGAACCCTCAACTTTAAAACTGGATAATTTAAGCTCAAGTAGAAATGTCTAATTTGCAACTCTTTACTGAATCTTAATTTGTAAACGTAGAAAGTTTTACGTTTAAATTAGAAATCTCAACTTTTGCGCCAAATATATCTACTTTTAAATTAGAATTCGCAACTTTTAAACTAGAATTCTTACCCTTTAAAATAGAAACCACAACTTTTAAACTAGAAAATTTAAGCTTAAGTAGAAATGTCTAATTTTGAACGAGAAATAGCTACTTCTAAACTAGAAATCTCGACTTTTAAATTACAAATCTCGACCTTTATCCAGAAATCTCAATTTCTAAACCAAATTTTAATCTAGAAATCTCAAATTCTAGATTAGAAATTTCAACTTTAATGTAGATTTTTTTAAAACTAGAAATTTTTGCTTAATGCTAGAAATTAAGACTAAAACCAGAAATATCAACTTTTAAACTAGAAATGTCGATTTTTAAATTAAACCAGAAGCAGTGGCGTATTATAGCAGGCGTTTGTGAATCCGAGATTTGTGGCGCAAAATTTCAAGGGGCACCAAAATGTAATGAATGATCGACAATAGTTATTTTTTACATAGTGCTCACGAAAGTCGTTTTTATTAAACGAAAAATCGTGCAGAAAATGTCACTTTTTTAATGCAAAATCCTTAAAAAGTACACTTTTTTAACTATTTTATTGAATTGTCAATTTGACAGTTGTAAATTCCGAAGTCTTTTTCGACTAAATTTCGAGCGATTACTATGCAAAAAACTACGTGTACAACACGTTTTGAAAGTCACGTTCTTTCATTCATTTGCAAATTCATGAAAAAAGTGTGACTACTCGTTTTCATTTTTTCGGAATTTACAACTGTCAAATTGCGATGCTGGAAAAAGGTCCGCAGGAAAAAGTTCCGCGGAAAATGTTCCGCCGGAAAAAGTGCCGTGGGGAAATAAATCCGCAGGAAAAAGTTCGGCAAGAAAAAGTTCCGCAGGAAAGCGATGCTTTGGTGTTTTGTCCATGTTACATGATTAATAAGTACCATACCATAGGGTACAAATGCATATGATAAAAATGGAAAAATTTGCTGGGCTCTTATGTATATTATAATTACATTTATAGTATTTTAAATTACTACAGTGACTATATAATCACAGTGTGGCCATATAATTTTTGACTGGTACTTTTTTATCCAATATCAAAATACGATTTTGCGGAAAACCATGATGATGTAATAAAAAAATAGAATTTTTTAACGGTGTACGCGACATTTGATAACAAAATAGTAATTTACGATACTAGTGCGTAAAGCTACTCTTTAGGCACGAGTGGGGTAGAGTTAAAACGCGAGTGAGCGAGCGTTTTAAGCCCCGCGAGTGACTAAAGATGCTTTACGCATGTGTATCCTACAATATTTTATCTACGATAGAAACTAGAAAACACGGTAAATATGAAAAAAAATTAAATGTAAATTAGGATTACCAGGAACCGGTCGTAATTTTGAGTATTTTAAAATTTTAAAACACGTTGCTACTCACAACGTGCCTAATGAAATCTTTTACATACGTTACTACTGACGACGTAAACTAATGAAAACATGTTATTAACCAGACGTTTTACAAACTTAAAACTGCCAACTAAAAGGCAATTTTACACACTGTCGTAGATAAAATTACTAAAGTCAAAATAAAATTTTACAATTCATTTGCTGAAGTGAAAGAAAGTTATTCAAAATGACTAATCTCTCAAATACAATAAAATAACACAAAGAGGTTTAAATGTTGAAGAAATATGAGTCATAAAGTGTTTTAATCAATTTATTACAATTAATGGAAATTGGAAAGTTCAAATCCAAAACGCAAATGATATAACATCATTTGTATAGAAATCTTCTCTAAATAGATACATGGACTAAACTCCAATCTAGCCCACTGGTGCTTAGGCGCATGCGCTTGATAATGTGATTCTCAGTTTGTCGGAGGTTCTACAAATGTTCAGACAATGGAGGCAAAACACGAGAGTTTAATGCCAGACCCAATTTTGGCTGCCATCAAGGTGCTAATTTAGGTTAGCTGCAGTTTAAGATTTGTGTATACTTAGTACAAAAATGCCTGTGTATCACCATAAAACAAGCAGTTAGTCCAATCGTCGACAATAATATTGAATTTGAATTTCCCAATGAGTATTTCTCTTATTTATAGCTTAAAATCCAGTTCCTCTAATTTCATATTCCGGAAATGTCAAAATGTACCAGTGGGCTATACTGGAGTTTTCCCGACATTAACTACCTGACATACATGTTCAACCTGGAATTGCAAATGTACACCGCAATAATCTATTGAACAGTTACTTACGAATATTTAAGCAATATAAAACTTACAAGAAAATATTTATTTCTCTGTTAAATGTTCTGGATTGTTTGTTGTTAATACTGTTCTGATTATCGTAAATAACTAATTTGTGAAAAACGTCAAAATATGGTTCTTTTCAGCTATAATTTACCAAGGGCAGTGATAATCACCCGCAATTATTTTGACAAATAACAACCCGAAAGTGCTTGCCTAGAAATAACCCGAGGCGAAGCCGAGGGTTATTTCTTAAAGGCAACGCACTTGAGGGATATTATTTGTCAAAATTATAAGGATTTATCACTGGCCGCGATGAATTCGGAAAGATAAGTTCTTAAATAAATTAGCCATTTTCTGACAAATTAATTTGACACTTCATTATAATAATATTATGTTGGTGGCACTGTAAGTCTATGTCAAATTTGAGGTTATCAGGTTAGCTTTTGCGTCAGTTTTGACACAGACTGACGGAGAAGCTAACCTACTAACCTCGAATTTGACTTAGATTTACAGTGCCACCAACTTGTGATAGGATACTACTGAAATTTAATTAGGTAGTTTCCATAGTGATTGAAAATCACCCTAGGGTCGTTTTCACTTCAAGTGTGGTCTGATTTGTCAAACTGAGTCACATGATTAAAAATAATCAAATTGGATTGGTCTGCAATATATGAAAGAACTTATCAGTAATAATGTATTAAGGGCAAATGCTTTTGCCGGTAAAATTTGTTTTACGAAAGTATTTTGTTTTGGCAATGTCACAAGACAAACTAACTTGATCAAATTCCCGAGCCGAAGGCGAGGGAATTTGTCAAAGTTAGTTTGTCGAGGGGCATTGCCAAAAAAACAACAAATCTTAAGTAAAACATTTTTCGAGCAAGATCATGAGCCCGAAATACATTTTGTGGACTATTTCCTAAATATCGGTTCATTTTGTATTTATACTGATGCGCAAAGATAGTTGAAATGACGTTTCTTAAATACCACCTTGATTAAAGCAACATATTTGGTGGTTGCCGTGGATGCAAGTGGCAAAAGAAACTGACAAAATCCCAAGGGAAAATTTCGATTTTTTGCCACTACAAAAACACACGATTGGTTGAATTTTGAAAAAGCATGGCTTTTCATTGGATAATAAGAGATGTGGGAAATAGTCCGTATAAACAAACTATAATTTGGAAAACTCATGGCCGCGGGAATACTAATGGCGGATTTCATCACGTGATACGTCCACTCAAACTTTTGACAAGTTATAAAATGCCAATGTGTTATTTTGACATTAGTAACCTTTTGGGGTGAAATTCGGTGCACGGTCCGGTCTATTTCGCATCCGCTGCGAGCGAAGTAAGTTTATAGTTCGATCAGCGTGTATGTCAAAATGTTGTGGGTGCCGCTTGCCGCTATCAATGTTTAAAGCAATGCGTTGCGCTCTCGGCGGTGGTCCAGGTTAATGGTTTATGTTAGTTGTTAGGTCTTGATAATTTTTTTTTGAGAAAAAATACGAGAGAGAGTTTGTTCAACGCAATGCGTTGCGCTCTCGGCGGTGGTCCAGGTTAATGGTTTATGTTAGTTGTTAGGTCTTGATAATTTTTTTAGAGAAAAAATACGAGAGAGAGTTTGTTCAACGCAATGCGTTGCGCTCTCGGCGGTGGTCTAGGTTAATGGTTTATGTTAGTTGTTAGGTCTTGATAATTTTTTTAGAGAAAAAATACGAGAGAGAGTTTGTTCAACGCAATGCGTTGCGCTCTCGGCGGTGGTCCAGGTTAATGGTTTATGTTAGTTGTTAGGTCTTGATAATTTTTTTTAGAGAAAAAATACGAGAGAAAGTTTGTTCAACGTTACATTTTTATGTTCACTGTTATTTTTGCGCATGCGCACTAGACCGGACCGTGCACCGAATCTTTACCACTTTTTGTAACTGTGATTATCGTGCAGGTTAAGTTTTACGTCAGTCTGTGTCAAACAACAAACAAACCCTAACCTTTTAATCTTGAATTTGACAGAGACTGACAATACACTTCAATACTGCCAAACGTATAACACATATCAAGGCCTGCTCAAAATAATTTTCTTATCTCATGATATAATCTGTAGTGTAAGTTGCCTTTTTTATGAATAAAACATTATGTATGAAATCGACATTATGTTATTATTTCTTATTTAACTTTTCCACGGCCGTGGGTGTTCACGCGTAACTTTTTCTTGCGAAACTTTTTCCTGCGGATTTATTTCCCGGCGGCACTTTTTCCGGCGGAACATTTTCCGGTGGAACTTTTTCCGGCGGAACTTTTTCCGGGATTCGTCAAATTGGCAATTCACAATTTCATTAAAATAGTTGAAAAAGTGTATTTTTAAAGATTTTTTGTTAAATAGTGACACTTTTTTCACTATTTTTCGTTTAAACAAGACGATTTTCGTGATCACTATAGAAAAATAGTGATATGTACAACTAGTTTTGAAAGTCATACTTTTTTTCATGAATTTGCAGCAAATGAATGAAAAAAGGGACTTTTAAAACGTGTTGTACATGTAGTTTTTTTGCATAGTGGCCTCTTGTAACTGTAAATTTAGTCGAAAAAGACTTTACAACTGTCAAATTGGCATTTTAATAAAATAGTTAAAAAAGTATACTTTTTCAGGATTTTGCGTTAAAGTGGTACTTTCAATATGATTTTTCGTTAAAAAAAGACGACTTTCGTGATCACTGCAAAAAAAACTGTTTCACGTTTGTAATAAAACATACTGGAAATTGCAACCTAAAACGATCACAGCAAATAATTTCTGGATTTTTCCAATACAAGTAAAATATGGGCGCAGCGTTATAAAGGGCTTCTGGCGGCAACCATGTTTAATACGTTACCGCAAATGTCTATGAAATCTTTTCGAAAACGTCAATCATCTACCCTTCACTCTTTTGTCAAAAAGAATTTAAAACTGTCCCCACGTGTATGAATTACTTGCCACCATTGGAGAACAACAGGTGCATTTTATATTGTCTTGCCAGCAGATTCAAGAAAGTTTGATAAAAAATAACAAATTGCTGAATTTCACTTTCTTTTCTAATTAGATCGAGTCCACGAGGTTTAGTTTTAGTGCTAAAAATCTGCAGAGATGTTGAGATTGAGATACAAATCAGCTGCAACAGGGATTTTGTCAGCAAGATAAAGCCACTGCTCACACGATTTAACAAACCAAAATCTTCCTGAAATTTTAGAAAATTAGCTAATTACGCTACAGTAATTTTATGGAATTTTCACGCAGATCACGGGATGGTAACTATTTTGAATTATTTGGACAGTTTCGCATTGTAACGGCGCCGCCGTAAATTTGAATTTCCCCCACGCTTTCTAAGCTTGGTCGGTTTATATTTCATTAGTTAGCGATAGAGATTGTACTTGCTATTCAGCTGAACACATTTTCTGTTCTGATGTGTGTGCCTGTGTTAGAATTAGAACAAGATCAGCACTTGCTGTAAAGATTGATATTACCATTATAACTCGCAACATGTAAGTTTATTTGCATTTTTATTCAGATGTGGAAGTTATACGCACGTTTTGTATGTATCATGCCTTCTGGGAACGCAGTTTCGAAAAATAATTGTTAAAAATGAAGGGTTTGAAATCGCACACAAAAACGGGGAGTTTTTGCTGTTCGTAATTTTCGTCGGAAATTCCGTAATTTGGTTTGAAAAAATCATTAGTGACATTTTTAAACTATTTTGAGTTATGGTTTTATCGCTATTGGAACATTTTTAACAGGTGTTTGTCAAGAAATTTGGACATTATCTTTTGTAAAATGGAACGCGATTTATCTTTATTTGCAAGTGTCCTATCCAACCTGCTTTAACTCAAAAAATTACAGATTTTAACCTGTTTTGATTCGGGGACGGTTCAAGCTTTATTTATATTATACCCGCCATTACGATTGTGGCCCACATAAATGCAATAAAATTAGGATTAATGTAATTAAATTATGTAAAAATTCTAAATTTAATTCAAGTATAATCACTAAAGTGTGATTTTTGCAAAACTGTTTAAAATGTAGACATGTGCGTTTTTTCCCTCCTATTTTGAAGTTGTCATTTTTTTCAAATCTTCACAATCTCTTTCCATCTTTTTCTTTCACGCCCTCGTCTTTTTGTACTCACAATACTTCCTTTCCATACTATTCCTGTCATCCTTTATTCTTGCATACTTTTAATGTGCCCTAACCATTTTAGTCTGGGTTTTTACAACATTGGTAATCAGAGGATGTTTTCATATGTGCTTGCAGGCAAACGGCATAGTTGATCTTAAGGTCGTTGTATAAAGCGTTAGTTTTGCTTTTCTTGAGACGGTACACACTTCTACATCCTAGAACTATTTGTGCTTCTATTTCATTGGTTTCTTCTCCGGTTTCATGCATATTGACTGCTACATACATACATTTTGGAATCCTTTCAAATCTGCAGGTACTGTTTTCCTTCCACGTCTGATATTAAATTTCTGTTTTCTTCCTCTTCTTTTGCTATTACCTTTCCCATAACTATAGACTTTGTATTTTTTGGTTTATAACTACAGTACAGTCTCGAAACGGTGAACAAAAAAAAATTTTTGTTGTTCAACCTACCGCATTTGTTCACACTAGCGGGATACAACTACCTGTTTTTGTTTTCATAGTCAATTTTAAGTAACAGTACTGAATGTTTGTAAGTTGTAGTATTAACTCATTCTTTGTTATTATTCAGAAAATATTAAGTTATTTTCGTTTGATCCCTCTTAACGGAAACATTTAATTATACAGCTTTTTCATACATGTTTTTTAAAGAAATAATGTGACTAATGTCCAATCCACGGCATGTAGCCCATGTTAATACTGTTTGCAGTGCTTCCATAGCAGTTGCGTGTGTTACTTTATTTTCTTCATGATCCAGGTAGATACTTTTTAACATTTTAACTTTAGACATTTTACAATTTTAATCTCACAAATCCGTACAAAGTATAAGATTTACACAAGCTACACTTTCATGCACGAATAATTACCATTCAGCTGCTTAACACGTTTACTGCTGTTAACGCGGATCCGTGTCATTGCGAATGTTTACTATGTGCGCCCGATGTGGATCTGTGTCACTCGAGTAACAGACTTTTAGCATTCAGTACGATCTGAGCAAGTGAGTAATGTGTTTCATTCTCGGGTAGCTCGTAGCCAAAGCATTACAAAAAACGTTCTTTAAATGCATTTTTTGTATATGCTTCCAAAAATTGCTATTTTAGGGATTCATTTGAGTCCGTAAAATGGTACATTTACGGCCTAGTCCGTAAAACTTAAAAATAATCCGTAAAAGGTTGCTATGACAACTTTTAGGGGCTAGGCCGTAAATGTACCATTTTACGGACTCAAATGAGTTCATAAAATAGCTATTTCAAAATGTGTGGAGCTATAACAAAAAAACATTGTTTGTTACACGTCCCTAAAAAGTTTTTGCGGACTCATCTGCTATTCCAGACTCGGCTTTGCCTCGTCTGGAAACAGCAACGATTCATCCGAAAAAACTTTATTTTAAGGACTTGTAACAAAAATAGCTTTTTCCGGATTTTTGTTTATATTGTGGTGTATTATTGCATTAACAGTGTAATATCATAATGAGCGATAGTTTTCTAAATAAACCTTTGATTTGACTAATATATGCCGTTTATTTCCAAAACAAGTTAGCAAGTACTTAAAAAAGTAGATGCTGATCCACGTCGAATAGCACAGACGTCAAGACTTTCTAACCTATATGCTGACGACGCGGTTCCGTGTCATTGATCATTGCGTCCAAACCAGCAGTCAACATGTTAAGAAAGGTCAAGGCAAGCTGCATTATACAGGGGAATCACAGAAAAAAGATATGATTTCCCATTGACTTAAATGAAGGCATTTGCCCCCTGCTGATCATGTAAGTGAGTGATACAGCCTTAGTAACAAAACGTGTAAGTCGGTGATTATATTTGTTTGCTGCTTTTTCTTGACAACGGAACGTAATATTATTATTAAGTTCCTAGGATAATAAAATTAACAACGCAAGATGCAGACTTAGACGTTTTGTTTATAATGTCACATGTGAAACTCACAGGTAACGCGATTCACGAAAATTAATCCTGGTGACAAGTGACAAACCAAACGATTTTTTCAAAATCTAGGAAAATTTCGATAAGCAGAGAAAAAAATATAATAAGATAAATCGGAATGTATCGCCTATTTACTTTTTCGGCAGGCAACAAGCCGCGGCTTCACCTTGGTTTGTACTTGCCTACCTCAAATGTTAATAGGTCCTTACATTCCTTGTTACTTAAATAGCTTTAAGGTACATTTCGCATTGTCCATGTTACCGCATCTTGTACGCTGTTCACACTACAGAATACACATTGATAAAAAAATGTGTTCATATTAGCGTGTTGTTCATACAAACGCATGTTTGCATTATCGCGACTGTAACTGTATTTTCCTTTTTTAGATTTTATTTTTTTTTAATTCTTCAGTTCTTTTCCGGGTTTTATAATTAATGCTATGTCATCGGCTTAAGCTAATACTTGTTGTTGTTTATATACCACACCATATTTTGAAGATATAATGTAGAACATATTAGAAGAAATTAGATTCGAGAAATAATAAGCTGAATTCATATAAAAACATTTCAAGGGAAAAATGTAATAAAATTAGGGCTTAAAAGCTTATTTTGGAAAAAATATGCCAAGGATTTCCCCCCTTCCCCTCCCATCCCGTAATTGTGTTTAAGAGTGCAGTGGCGTGGTAATTATGACTAATTATATGCACTCAAATGTACGACAATATGCCCATACATTTTGTTGAGTATATGCACCCAGAGTTATAATATATGCACATAATATGTTCTATTTTTTTTAAAATAAGTAGGAGTATCCTTTATCTAATAGAATTGTCTGTCCGGGACGCTGGTCCGTCCGGGACGCTGTTTCAGCAGCCAAACTGTAAGAGATAGAGAAAAAAGTTATTAAAGTTATATGTTTGGAATGGTCATGTCAGGTCAGGAACCGAATTTCAGTCACGTGACACTTCCGGTTTTCGAGAAATCACGTGATTTCCGTCCGTCCGGGACGCTGGTCCGTCCGGGACGCTGTTTCAGCAGCCAAACCGTAAGAGATAGAGAAAAAAGTTATTAAAGTTATATGTTTGGAATGGTCATGTCAGGTCAGGAACCGAATTTCAATCACGTGATTTTAAAAAATATTGTTTTTGTTTAATACGCGTTCTATTTGAAAAACGGTCTTTTTTGTTTTATTAAATGAGACATTTGTCTCACTGGTTGCTAGTTCTAAATAATATAAAAAATTTATTTATTTTGTATGAGTATATTTATTTCTCTTTTTTTAATTCAAAGACGTCATTCATTTTAACGTTTGACTATATAAACATGGACTGCCAACGCCAACTTCACGTTGTAGGCAACATAAAAATGCGATTTCCCCTAACCCCGGCAAACTATTATTCACCCAACACTCTTGAAATGGATTCTATGTTGGCTGATTCCTTCTACATTGCTTCTATGGGAAAAGTGGGGGTTGCTGGCAGTCTATGTTTATATAGTCAAAAATTTTTATCAGGGACTTCCCCTTTCCTCTGCTTATTTGGATACGCGCACTGCACTCTATCGGCAGAAAGTGAATGTATATATCTCAGTTACACACAAAAATTTTATTAGTAAATTTAATGAAATAGTAAATTTTACAAAAAATCTCAAAAAGTTCATACATTATCTAGAAATGATTGCTAAATATAACCAAATATGCAAAATCTAGAAAGTATGCTCAAAAACGAATAAATATGCAAAATGAAACTTGGCTTAAACCATTTGTTTTCACATAATTAGTATACATATGCAAAAATTTTCGCCGGCATACCAATTATACAAAATATGCATTTGCCATATAATATCAGCTTTAATTATGACTGTCAGTTTTATATCCACATATTACCACATTTCCCCATTTTTTTTGGCATTTTTTCTGTTTTTCAAATCTCTACTATTAAGTCGTATATTCTTCTTGTCATTACTCCTCTAACATATTTTATTAGTGCTGCATTTACTACATATAATTTCCTCCACTTCTTGCTTTGTTATCTTTCATCCTTGTTACTTCTTCGTCACTTTTCTCTCTGTATTATTAAGCAATCAATCAAAATATTGTCTTCATCATTCAACAATTCTCTGTTTTTCTCCAGTTGATTATTGTCCGTCTTTGTTTTTACAAAATTTTGTAACACTTTGGTATCCGCTTATCATTTAACTTCTTGTTGGAAATTTCTAACCTTATTGGTTTTTAGCTTTAATTTTATATCTCGGTCATAGTTTCTTTCCTTTTATCTACATAATCGTTTATTTCTAATTTGTTTATATTTTCCCTTATTGGCTTCCGTTCATTGTAGTACTTTCAATCTTAGTTTTTTCTTCCTTATATTTGCGTGACATTCGTCTTTAATACTAAGCGTTTTTCTCCATTTTTATTACTATTGTTAACTCTGTCTTCACTGTGTGAGTGACATGTTTGAGTTGATTCCATTCCTGTTCAGTCAGTGTTTATGTTTATTGCTTGCTTGTTTATTTTCCTCTCCAGTTTATGATTGTAGTTTTTTGTTAAATTCTAGTTCTTTAATTTTTCTGGATTTTTTGATCTTCTTGTTTTTCTTTAGTTCTATATGTAATCGTTTTGTTTTCCTTCTAACTTAAGTAGCGGCCTAAGTCCATTTCAGCTCTATAACTTCCAACATTCTTTATTACTTCGCTTTTTCCATTTATTGGTGCATGTGTATTGATTATAGTTACACTAGGTGAAACCCGCGGCTTATGCCGCATTTAAAATGTAGGACGAATTTAATAACTTTTGTTGCACTAAAGAAAGTTTTAAAAGAACGCTAGAGAATGGCAATAAGGAAGAGTTCCAAAAAATATATTTTCAAATGGCAAGTTTCTGGAAAAGAAACGCTCGCTTCTAGAAAGCGTTTTATGGACATTTTTGGATAGCCTCCGGGCAACTTTCTTTCATATTGGATACTGCCAATACTGCTGAATTGAATAGTGTCTTCTTTTTTCTGTTAAGTATTAAATGGTAATTATTGTTACAATGTTGTAAATCCGGAGTTAGTGCAAATGTCACTGGGCACTTTCCGAAAACTAAATTCCTGGAATTTGCTGATTTCTAAAAGCACCATATTTAGACAAACCTACAATTTTCTGAAAACAGAGACAATGAACCTACTTGCTTTTGGAATATACAGGAAATATTATGTTTTATTGTTATGATGGGGAATTTGCATAAGTATTTAAGTGTCTACTTCATATCCCAAAAATCTGGTGTGATACACTCACACAACTTCCTTTTACAGTGATCTTATAATTAGTCAAAAATTTCATTTTTAGTTTTTAAAAATTTGTCAAAAATTTTCAAAATTACAAATTCTACAAAAACGGTACAAAATAGAGTGTTAGTTGAAGAGACAAATTTTCTCTAGAATTTTAAGGTGAATTCGAAAATGTAATAATGTACCGGGTGTTTTATTTAAAATAGGAGTTAATAAAAAAAATAGAAAAAAAACAAAAGAAACCCACTTTAGAAGTATTCAACTGGAAAAACACCTATCTCACATCAATACACATTAAAAATCTAATAAAAATATGAAGTTTAAAAAAAATCGTTAGAGCCGTTTTTGAAAAAATCGAAAAAAAACCGAAAAATCACAAGAGTAAACAGCTACTTCCGGTTATGCGATTTTCTTCAAAAGCTTGCTGTCTCATCTACATAGTACACAGAACTTATATATGAAGTTTCAACGCCATACCTCTTCGTGAAGATCCGTTGAAAACTCAATTTCGAATTTTTGGGGTGAATCCAATACTTCCTTTATAGTAAAAGGAAGTAAAAAGCGTTTCATTCCAATGTTTTGCCAATGTTGGCAACCAACATGGTTCCTATCAGGCTGTGCTGCTAGGGAACAGTACAAATTTCCCGAATGCTGTCAGATATGCCATATGTGTTTAGGCAATGCAAGATTTTGCAAACGTAATTGTTTCTCGTGCCTGGTATGTATTTTTACATATGTTATATAACTATATTATTATTAAAATAGCTGTTAGCTTGTAATAGTGGTTTATCTATGTTATTCCTTTGATGTTCAGTGTTCTGACATCGATGTCCTCCACTTCAAATGCTAGGTACCAGTGTTGTTTTGAAAACATCAGATTCAAGATTTGCTGTCAGAAGTTGAATTAATACATTTTTCAATTCCAAAAACTGTTACATTCTTTTTTCTAAACTGGTCTAGTAGCAACTGCCTACCAGCATAGCAACAAATCCAATAGATTTTTTTATAGCTTAGGCCGATAGCATTTGACGGCTCCCTTGACAACATCTGATAGTTATTTTAATATGAACTGGTACCCATACACACGTTTATTTTGGTTTTAACGAATTTTATAGAACACTTGCCTTCCATCTGTTTTTGCATTTAATAATAATAATAATTCATGCGAGAATATTCTTTAGCAGTACACCTGATCATTATTGCTTAACGATTATACTTTAATTTAGTTACTAATGAAACAACAGTCACACACTTTATTTAGACACACAATATTTGTCATATTTGACGGAATTTTTATTTTTATTAGTTCATAGCGCAAAAAATGTTATACGAGACTTGATCGTTAAGTGCTTTACGGGAACAGACCTCAAAAAAAAGCAAAGGTCGGCGCATCGGGCCTCGAACTTTTTTCGGCCTGTTCTAAGGCACTTATCCATCTTATAACGTCATATACTAATGCGTAAGTGGAACTACAGTAATGCTACTATACTATTCTAAAAGGAATCATTCAGTATTTAATAATTTATAACTGCACAATCCATTGAGTTTCTTTTATTGCAAACATGTAGTCTGGCAAAACATTTTTTATTGCACACATGTAGTCTGGCAAAACAATCTTATTGTGGATATTACAAACTTTTAGGTTAATTAAAACGCACAAACCAATATAACTGCTTCCAAGCATCACATTTATCTTGCTTTCTTTTCAAGGGCTTGTTGCCCCCTGGTTTAGTAAAATTGATCTGATCAGAAGTGATCTTGAAAAGAACAGATTTTATCTGATGCTTTTCCAGATAAGTCAAAAATGCCATTCCAAGATATTTCGAATTTACTTCAAGTTTCCAACAACAGGGTCAGAATCGTGGACGTGGCCCAAGAGGCAATAGAGGACGTTCCAGAAGTTCTTTTAATTACCAACAGCCCCAGCAACAATCCTTTGATCTTCCAAGAAATTTTGTTCCGCTGCATGAGGCTCAAACTCCAAATCCCCCTGCCCAACAACAGATACGTGGTAGAGGGACGACAGACTCAGAGAAATCAAAATTTTCGAACCAGTAAAATAGAGTCAACACAAACATAACCTCTTTGGAATGAATAACGTATTTGTGGTAGTGCAAAAACTTACTATTTTACAATGAATACAGTTATAGAAAATGATATAATACTAAAGGTATACAATATAATAATACATGCATCAAAACTGTATGTATGATTTAATATTTATATTAATAAGATTTTATATAGCCTATTTCACATATGTTACTTGAAAATTGTTACACAGAAAGAGTGTGCTCTTCAGATTCCAGTTCAATTGGTACATCATCTGAGGAGGAAGAAGGAACAACGAAAGAAAAAGAAAGGAAGAGCAGAATTAGTATCGAACTGTTTGTTGAAAGCACTGTTAAAAATTATAGCAACGAAGAGTTTAGACAACATTTTCTAATATGTAGAACTACAGCATATAAGCTGATTGGTATAATTATTTCTTTTTTCATTGTAATTACAAATTTATTATATATCTTAGTTATAATACAGGAATGTTGAAAGATGCTGATCTGCTTCCAACACATTTAGATGGAAGGGAAAAAATTTCATATTGTAGGTTCTCAAAAGGAATACATCGGAAATATGCAAGAGAGTAGCAGCAAATATAAAAAGAGCAAGAGCCACAGTCAGCATAGAATCGCTTACGGAATACTTTCAAAATTTGAAGTCGACTATTGAGGGTATTCCGGCTACCAACTTGTTCAATTACAATGAAACGAATTTCGCTGACGACCCGGGCAAAAATTTTAAATTATATAGAAGAGGAGTGAAGTACCCTGAACACATGTAATTTTTCCAAATCGGCAACTACCGTAATGATTTGCGGATCAGCTGCAGGGGCCTTACTACCGCCATACATTATTTATAGGTCCACTAAATTGTGGAATACGTGACGGAGAATGAACCGAAAGGCCCTCCATGCTGCGAGGACAAGTGCTGTAGCAACGGTGCCAGGTACAACAGAACGAGCCACGGGTGGATGGAGGCATCAACGTTCACGGACTGGTTCATGGCATGTTTCCTACCGCACGCCAAAAAATTAGAAGGCAAAAAAGTATTAATTGGAGACAATTTGGCTGCTCATTTTACTGACGAAGTCATCGAATGTTACCAACAAAATGATGTTAGTTTTGTTTGCTTGGTTCCACATTCTACCCATCTAACACAAGCACTGGATGTCTACTTTTTCAGGCCGATGAAATATCGGAATGGAAATCCAAACACCCAGGATTGGCAGCTTTACCGAAGGAAGAGTTTCCTAAACTCCTACAAAAAACATTGTTAATTTTAGATCAAAATGAAGGTGCTACCAGTAAAAATTTAATCAGTGGATTTGCTGCTACAGGCGTATACCCTTACAATCCAGAGCGAGTTTTATCAAAAATCCCTGGATATATTGCTGAACCAAACGAAAACATAAGCGCTGTAGTAGTAGATTTTTTAAAAGAACAAAGATTTTGCCACCCAAGCGAGAAGAAGAGGACAAGCAAAACTATGATAAGAAATGTTCCCCCAGGTAAAAGTGTCGCACATATTACTGCCGAAAATGACTTAGAAGTTACTGAGGAAGATGTCCAACCAGGGCCAAATAATAATATTATTTCCACGGAGGATGACACTTATAACATAGGTGATTACATTCTTGGAGAGTTAAGGGTTCAAAATACAGACAC